>JBBPBX010001875.1:17987-28995 GCA_038048925.1 Garcialebias charrua | reverse complement strand
TCCATCCACTTGACCACGGATGTCAGCAAACTGTTATGCCGGGTACCCACCAAACGCGTTTCAGGCAGCGGAAGCGGCCGGTTTACATTGAAAGTCTATGTGCAGACGCGGCGAGACGCGGCAAATCGTGATGCGGCGCGTTTTGAGCATTTCAAGCAGCACGGCAGTTCTTTTCCTCGCACGCGACACGTCCAAAGCAGCCGAGGCGTCGAGCAGCCAAAGTTCAAATATTTGAACTTTGGCTGCTCGACGCGTCGCAGCAACCAATTGGGAGAGCCTCTGCTATGTGATGACGCAACAATGACAGGACTTTTTTTGGACTTTTTAAACTTATGGTACGTCCAGACCGAACGCGTTTTGAGCTGCAGGAGCGGCCGGTTTACATGCAAAGTCAATGGGGGACGCGCCTCCAGGCGCCTCTAGGGGTCGGGCGCGTCACGTCCGTTTTGAGCAGTGCGGAAGGGGCGGCAGAGCGTTTTCCGTGCCTGCGGCAGCCTCCACAGCTCACCTTGAACATGCCGAAGATTTCGCCGTTCAACGCGTCTGTCAACCAATCAGGGAGAGTTGGGGGAGGAGAGAGGGAGAGTCAGCTATGTGACGCTGTAACGAGGGGACGGGTATTGCGCAACTGTGTGACGTATTGTTTGTGAGACACGGAAACAACCCGCAAAGTTTTTTTTTTGTTTTCTTTTTTAGCAAAGTCCTGTTCATGTATGGAGGAGAAATTAAAAGGACCTTGCCTGGCGGAGTAGTCGGGATATCGGTTAAGTTTTGAATTGTGAACTTTTCACGTTTAGCAAGTTTAAGCTCTGTTAACTCCTCCCACACCCCGCCGCCGTCGCTTCACGTTCCGGTCTCAACACCACTGGGTCTAGTGCGTTCACTTTGAGGCGTTTCGTGCTTTTTGGCCGCTCAAAAAGCGTTCGGTCTGGACGTAACATTACCCCAACGAGCCTCCATGAAGAAACCAGCCTCCGGTAAGAAATTTGGCATTTTTACAGTTGCCGCTGTCCGCTCGAGCGTACGATCACCCCAAACATTAAAATACGTTTTAATCTCAACAAAGACTTTTGGAGCTGCAGTTCGGCTCGTAGAAAACCCACTCAAGTAGTAACGAGGCTCACGTACAGCTGAAAAACAAAACAAACCCAACCGGAAAAGGAGCCAGACGCTCCTCCCACTGCGCGTCATCAGACGCGTCTTCATTGTGAACTGATTCTGGTGACAAGCGGCCAAAAGGGTGCGGCAAGAGCGTTTTTGGCGCTCAAGATGCGTTTGGTGGGTACCCGGCATTAGGAACTCCGTTCGTTTGGCACTGATTAACATAAGATCACTAACTAACAAAACAATTATCATGAATGACTTTTTCTCCTCACACACACTGGATTTTCTTCTGTTAACTGAGACGTGGATGAAACCAGATGAAAACAGTGCCTTCTCAGAGCTCCTCCCACCCAGCTGCTCCTTTCTCAACTCCCCCCGTCTCACGGATCGTGGTGGGGGCATTGCTTCAGTTTTTAGAGACAATTTCAAATGTAGACTTCTACCTGCCAGAACATATTCTTAATTTGAGTTACAACTGTGGCTGAGCTGACACAGCCTGTATTATTTGGAATTGTCTATCGTCCCCCTATATATATAATAAGGACTTTATTCAACAATTTGCTGAATTTTTAGCAGACTCCATCCCCAGATTTGATAATCTGCTGATCTGTGGAGATTTTAATATTCATGTCTGTTGCCCATCTGATCAATTAGCCTCTGGTTTTATTCATCTTTTAACATCTTTTAACTTAACTCAGTCTGTACATGGGCCTACTCATCTTCTTGGACATACCTTGGACCTTATTATATCTACGGGCTATCCATCTCATTCTGTGAAACATCTGAAACTGCCCTCTCAGATCATTTCCCCATCATGTTGGAGTTCTTAGCCCCCCTACCTGTCAGTAGGCCTGCCGTTGCAGGTCAGTGGCGTCGTATTTTTACTCCTGAGACTGCTGGACTGTTTACCACTGCTTTTGTGGACTTTCAGAATTCAGTTAAAAATTAACTTTGTCCAGAGGGTTTCCTTCTCTCTTTCCAAACCACCTGCTCTGACATTTTAGACTCCATCGCTCGTCTTTGGTTTAAATCCACCAAACCGAGAGTTGAGCCATGGTTAAATGATGTCTCGCATACACTCAAGAAAAAATGTAGGAAAGCCGAACAACAATGGAAGAAAGACAAACTTCCCTCATCTCTAAAATTTTTGAGAGAATGCTTTACAAATTATCAGAGATCTGTCAAAGAGGCAAAATGTCTATACAGGTAGTCCCCGACTTACGAGCGCTCTTACTTACGAGGTTCCGGACTTACAAATATGCATCTCATTAAAATAAAATATTTTTTTTTTAAAGAAATGAATACATGTACAGTACTGTACAGTCACCAAGCACTTAGCCTATCCTAACACAGTTTTTAAAGATGAAGTAGTGAGTTGAGTTGTCTCCCTTTCACATAAAGGGAGCTAGCTCCCTTTATGTGAATGGAGCCTGCTGGGGAGGAGGGAGACAATTCAACTGACTCCTTAACTGTGTTAGGATAGGCTAAGTGCTTGGTGACTGTACAGTACTGTACTGTACATTTATCTATTTATAAATAAATAAATATATATACTGTACAGTATATTTTTAATAAATAGATAAATGTACAGTACTGTACAGTCACCAAGCACTTAGCCTATCCTAACACAGTTTTTAAAGATGAAGGAGTAAGTTGAATTTTCTCCCTCCTCCCTGCAGGCTCCATTCCCATAAAAGCCCCTTTCATAAGTCAGATCCGCGCAATTCCCACACAGACCAGTCCAGCTTTAATCCCCATCGGGTCATTCATAAAACAAAGTTGAATCCGGCCACGGCCCGCCCTCAATGGAGCATTCGCAAAACGATTTGCAGCGCGGGTTGAAAAGAGGCGTGGTGAAAATCTGCAGCTCAGAGGACGTGGTGCCTACGTGGTTAACGTGGGACCGCAGAGGTGTCTGTAAACAAACATGGCGACGCTAGCGAACATCGTTGTGCTTATCCGAATGCTTTTGGGGTTTTTTTGGGTTTTTTTGCTCTTGCATCAATCCGCTCCAGAAGGGCCCCATCCTTCACTGTACCGGTAAGTCCCTTATTAATTTCCTCCTCGGCGCGCAGAGACAGGAGTACACAGGTCTCGGCATCCCCCCAATTAGACATTAATAATAATAATAATGAATTCAATTTATAACGCACTTTTCATTAATGAAAATCTCAAATTCATAATTTCCGTGATGATCAATAAAAAAAGAAAAAGATTCGGTGAAGAATAGCGAGTGATGCGCAAGCGAAATACAAATGTCATGTTCTTGTTTACACATTTAAATAGAGCGCGACAGTGGGCGCCGGGAGAGTACGTGGAAGAGTACATCATTATTCAAATCAGTTTGAAGCCGCAGCAGCCCGACACCTTTCACAAGTCGACAGATCCGGGCTTAATACTACCTCTGCTCGCAGATCAACGGCGCATCAGAGGCGAGCAAAATTAACCCGGCAATGCGCGTTCGTGTTTCTTCTGAATGCTCGTTGGAGGACTGAACACGCATCGGAGCCGGATTGAGCTGTTTTATGAAAGGGGCTAAAGGGAGCTAGCTCCCTTTATGTGAAAGGTAGACAATTCAACTCACTCCTTCATCTTTAAAAACTGTGTTAGGATAGGCTAAGTGCTTGGTGACTGTACAGTACTGTACATGTATTCATTTCTAAAAAATATATATATATTTTTTTTTTGGGTGATCCTACTTACGAATTTTCGACATACGAGCGGCTCGTAGGTACGGAACTCGCTCGTAAGTCGGGGACTACCTGTATTTATCTGGTTTAATTTCAAATAACTGCCATTGTCCTAGAGTGTTATTTAACACAATTACAGTAATTCTGTTATTAATCCAGCTGTGCCTATTCTACCAGATGCCACAGCCACAAACTGTGAAAACTTTCTTAAATTCTTCCAGGATAAAGTGGCCTCAGTCAGACAGGTCACTGGTCCTGCTGTTGCTCCTGACTACTGTACTCTGTTCTCTCTGTAGCCTCAGTTGTGTTTGAACACTTTCAACCAGTGTCTCTTGCCACTCTCACTGATGTTGTTCAACACTTAAAGATCACTAATTGCCCTCTGGACTTTCTTCCATCCAGGTTTTTGAAAGAGGTTTTTAATTCTGTGAGTTTCTGTGTTTTAACAATTTTAAACCACTGCCTTCGTTTAGGAATTGTCCCTGCTGCATTTAATAACCTCACCTGGACCCATCAATTTAATCAAATTTTAGACCGATTTCTCATCTGCCTTTTTTAGCTAAAGTTTTAGAAAAAGTTGTTTTTATGCAGTTACAACCTGTTTTAGAAAATCATGGTATTTTTGAAACATTTCAGTCTGGATTTAGAACACATCATTCTACAGAATCAGCCTTGTTAAAAGTCCATAATGACATTTCCATGTCCATGAATGCCAAGTGTCCCGTTGCTCTGGTGTTGCTGGACACAGTGGATATCTGGTAGAGCACTTAAGTGGTTCACTGCCTACTTGACCAACAGAACATTCTCTGTCATGTTGGATAATCTCTTTTCCTCCACTGCCGTTCTCTTGTGGTGTGCCACAGGGTTCTATTCTTGGTCCTCTCCTCTTCTCACTGTACATGCTGCCTCTTGGATCAGTGATAGCCAGACATAACTTTTCTTTTCACTGCTATG
This sequence comes from Garcialebias charrua, assembly GCA_038048925.1. Lineage (NCBI taxonomy): Eukaryota > Metazoa > Chordata > Actinopteri > Cyprinodontiformes > Rivulidae > Garcialebias > Garcialebias charrua. Next base: position 24,247 of record JBBPBX010001875.1, on the reverse strand, counting down.
CTGATGATGTACAAATTTATTTACCAATGAAACCCAAAAACAGTACAGGTAGTCCCCGACTTACGAGCGAGTTCCGTCACTAGGGGGCGCTCGTAAGTCAAAAATTCGTAAGTAGGAACACATAGTAAAAAAAAAAAAAAAAAAAAAAATTTTTTTTTTTTTTTACTTTTTTTTTTTTTATAAATGAATACATGTACAGTACTGGACAGTCACCAAGCACTTAGCCTATCCTAACACAGTTTTTAAAGATGAAGGAATAAGTTGAATTGTCTCCCTTTCACATAAAGGGAGCAAGCTCCCTATGGAGCCTGCAGGGAGGAGGGAGACAATTCAACTGATTCCTTCATCTTTAAAAACTGTGTTAGGATAGGCTAAGTGCTTGGTGACTGTACAGTACTGTACATTTATCTATTTATTAAAAATATACAGTATATACAGTATTTTTATTTTTTATTGTTTTTTATTTATTAATAGATAAATGTACAGTACTGTACAGTCACCAAGCACTTAGCCTATCCTAACACAGTTTTTAAAGATGAAGGAATCAGTTGAATTGTCTCCCTCCTCCCTGCAGGCTCCATAGGGAGCTTGCTCCCTTTATGTGAAAGGGAGACAATTCAACTTATTCCTTCATCTTTAAAAACTGTGTTAGGATAGACTAAGTGCTTGGTGACTGTCCAGTACTGTACATGTATTCATTTATAAAAAATAAAAAAAAAAAAAAATAAAAAATAAAAAAAAAAAAAATTTTTTTTTTTTTTTTAATGAGATGCATGCTCGTAAGTCCGGGACCTCGTAAGTCAGAGCGCTCGTAAGTCGGGGACTACCTGTACCGTAATCTTCTCACTCCTTATGCTGATTGTATTGCTGACATTAAACAGTGGCTTCACCGTAATTTTTTGTTTTTAAATGAAGGAAAGACGGAATGCATCTTCTTGGGTGATGATGCTCCCTGTAACTTTGGTGCTCTGACATCCAAGTTCAGACCAACAGTTAAAAACTTGGGGGTGACATTTGACAAGGACTTAAAATTTGATAAACAAATAGCATCTGTAGTCAAGGTCTGTTTTTATCAATTATGTATTTTATACAAAGTTAAGCCCTTTTTAAATCGTTCTGATTTGGAAAAGGCCATTCATGCTTTTATCACCTCAAGGCTCGACTACTGCAATTCCCTATATGCAGGAATCTCCCAATCCTCCATTAGACGCCTTCAATTGATCCAAAATGCTGCAGCTCAACTTTTAACCAACACCTCCAGACGTGAACACATTACCCCTGTTTTATTTTCTCTCCACTGGCTTCCAGTCGATTTTAGAATTACATTTAAAATTGTATTATTCACTTTTAAAGCTCTCAATGGTCTTGCCCCACTATATTTGACTGATCTTGTAGCTGTCCGTGAATATAGGAGAACACTGAGATCATCTACGGTAATACATTTCTCCTGTCTGTCCCAAATACCAACTACAAACGATGGGGTGACCGGGCCTTTTTTGTTGTTGCACCCAGATTCTGGAATCAGCTACCTCAGGACTTGCGTTCCATCACTGATATGGAGTTTTTTTAATCTAATCTTAAAACCTTTTATTCAGGCAGGCTTTTAAAGCTGGTGTGACATGATTTTGCAACTATGCATAAAGTGGCACAACATATATATGTTGTATCATTCAACTATGTTAGTTTTTACAAGCAAAATGATAAATCAATGAAATTTTGTTTCAAAAGTGATTTTAAAATTGGCGCTGTGTTTCGTCACGGGACATCCGGGTACTTACGCATGTGACGTCATGACGTCACATGCGTAAGTACCCTTGACAACCTTGCTCTCGACGGAGGCAGTCGCAACCCTTCCCTCTCCTGTCCTTCCCCCCCTGCTGCTGGCAGCTCCTCAGCTAAGCACCTCGAACGCAAATTAAGATGGATTGGAGGTTTGGGCATTCGATTCTACAAACAAGATCTCTACAGAAAGGAACGGCACAAGGGGAGCCTTCCCACCCTCACAGAGTGACGGAGGATACGCCATGGATTCCGCCATGGGTTCCGTGGATTCCTGGGAGTGCTCTGTGGAGGTGAAGAATCTTGGATTATATTGGATTATGATGGCAGCGCTTTGCTTTTTTGGCGTTTGTGGAGCACTGGTCTATCGCAAAATGAGGGAGACTTCAGCAGGACTTAACTGCCTGGAGCACCCGATGTCTGGTCTGCGCCGTGACCTCGAGAAATCAGCTGTTTGTGAGCTTATCCAGAGGGTGAAACAGCTCACCCACGGATTTGGACTCTGGACGCTGTGGTCAACATCAGAAATCAGCTGTTTGCGAGCTTATCCAGAGGGTGAACAGATCACCCTCGGATTGGGACTCTGGTCAGCTGTGGTCAACATCTGAGGTCAGAGCTTGGATCAGTGGAAAAAGTCCCGAATTGGATTGGAACAGAATCGCCCTTACAGACTGAAGGCCACAGAAATTACAATGTGTGCCTGATGTGAAAATATTTGTTAATTCTTATCTGACTCCCTTGGAAACAGCCTTGGGAAAGGCTGGATATCTAATTTCTCCTGAGATGTGCTTACTGTGGAAAAAATAGCTGCTGTTTGTCTTGTCTGCTACCCCCCCGGAGAACTTTTCTATGAGCGTTATCGGAGGCATCCGGAATGTATCATGGACAGATCCTCCCTGCCTCAGTCTCAACATGCAACATGTAACTGTCCTTATGTGCTTATGGTATGGTTTTTACTGTGTCATGCGGTGTCTTGCAGACAAAATGTGATACATTTTTTTTAATACCAATGCTGTAACCCCCATGTTTACTTACCTTTTTTTCACACCTTTGACCTTCATCCCGAGACGGATGAGAGAGGCCGCGCTGAAGAACATGTCATGTGTTTTGAATAAGCAGCAGCTTTACATTCTCTAACCCTCTTCTGGATGACTGTGTATACATAATCACGTTGTACCTGGTGCAATGTTAATAAAAGCTCTTGTATCTTGTATCTTGTAGAGACAAGGACTTCAGTCTGCAGGCTGCTATTAGCACGCAGTGTCATTGTCTTCAAGATCGGCTATTTTCTTTTGTGTAACTTGAAAAATGCCGGTACGTTGTGTCGCATTTGGGTGTTCTAACATCGCCAGCTCTGTAGACGACTACGATTGGGTTCCAGCCCTTCACCCTCATAACCTTGCTCATCTGAAATGTCCAACTCCCCCTCGCACCCTGAACGGTAAGACTCAAATAAATACGGCTGCAGACCAAAAGTAGAACCAGCTATTTCTTGTTCATCACTCGAACTAACTTCGGCTTCCCAAACTGAAGACAAATCGCTCATATCTTCACTTAAATTGCTTATTTCCTTGGTTTATATATTCACTGCTATTGGTTATTTACAAGGTGCGTTCTAGCCATTGCGTCATAAAAATGCGTCGGCGTTTGACTGCGACGCATTGCAGAGTTACGTCATTAAAACAATTTTATTTAAAAATACTTTTATATATTAATTATTCAAAACATCTGTGTACAAACAATCAAAGCTGAGTAGCTCCTCTTTCTAAAATGTCTATGTTTTAAAATCATGTCACACCACCTTTAATACAGGTACCTAGTAGTTCTTTGTCAATCTTGTTATGTTTTAATTGTTTTTAATTTTTAAGAGAGTCAGAGAGTCAGAGAGAATTTATTGTCATTTGCACCGCATGTAGTACATGTGTTGAAAACGAGATTATGTACACAGGGTCCCAGTTACATCCAACAACAAATGCAAGAGAAAAACAATAATAACATCTAGGATTAACTAAGAGAGACATCAGCTAGTAATACACTAAGCCCTAATGTAGTAGAAAAACATCATTATAAACAGCAGCACGAACATGAGTCATTATGAGCAGATGGTCACAGATGAACGCAGCAACAAGAAACAGATCAGTATCAACATGATGTGACATTTTGCAGTGTTTATTCTTATTATTTATTTATTCATGAGTCTGACAGCCTCAGGGTAGAAGCTGTTCCTCAGTCTAGTGGTTCTACATTTGATGCTCCTCAACCTCCGTCCTGAGGGGAGTGGTGCAAAGAGTGAGTGTGCTGGGTGAGTGAGGTCTTTCATGATGCAGGTGGCTCTTTTTCTGCATCTGGAGGTGTAAATGTCTGTGATGGTGGGGAGACTGACTCCCACAGACTTCTGTGCAGCCTTCACCACTCTCTGTAGAGCTTTCCTCTCTGCAACTGTGCAGCCTCCATGCCACACGTTGATGCTGGAGCACAGGACGCTCTCCACTGCACACCTGTAGAACGAGGTGAGGACTGAGCTTCTCAGACCAGCTCGTCTCAGCCGTCTGAGGAAGTAGAGTCTTTGATGTCCTTTCTTGATCAGGCTGGTGGTGTTGTTGCTCCAGCTGAGGTTATCATTCAAGTGTACACCCAGGTACTTGTAGCTGGAGACCACCTCCACCGCAGATCCACCTATATACAGTGGGGTGTGGGTGTGTTTGTTCCTTCTGAAGTCCACAATCATCTCCTTCGTCTTCTTCACATTCATGTGAAGGTTGTTCTCTTTGCACCAGCTCTCCAGGTGTTCCACCTCCTGTCTGTAGCTGGATTCATCATTATCTGTGATGCATCCCACCACAGCTGTATCATCTGCAAACTTAACAATATGACAGCCTGGATGTGTGGCTGTACAATCATATGTGAGCAGAGTGAACAGAAGAGGGCTCAGCACACATCTGGCTGTTTAACTGGCTGTTTTTGAATTTTTAATGTTTGTTTTTTACTTCTGTATTGTTCAGCATTTTGTGCACCATCTGGCTGCTGAAAAGGGCTCTATAAATAAAGTTTGATTGATTGATTGATTGATTGATTAAATTGTCTTGGGCCTTCTTTGTCGCACCTTCCTCTTTATGATGTGCCAAATGTTCTCTATAGGTGAAAGATCTGGACTGCAGGCTGACCATTTCAGTACCGGATCCTTCTCCTACGTAGCCATGATGTTGATTGCTGCAGAATGTGTCTGGCATTATCTTGTTGAAAAATGCAGGGTCTTCCCTGAAAGAGATGACGTCTAGATGGGAGCATATGTTGTTCTAGAACCTGAACATAGTTCTCTGCATTAATGGTGCCTTTCCAGACATGCAAGCTGCCCATGCCACAAGCACTCATGCAACCCCATACCATCAGTGATGCAGGCTTCTGAACGGAGCGTTGATAACAACTTGGGCTATCCTTGTCCTCTCTGGTCCGGATGACATGGCGTCCCAGTGTTCCATAAAGAACTTCAAATTGTGACTCATCTGACCACAGAACAGTCTTCCATTTTGCCACACTCCATTTTAAATTACCCCTGGCCCAGTGCAAACGTCTGAGCTTGCTTAGAAATGGCTTCCTCTTTGCACTGTAGAGTTTCAGCTGGCAACGGTGGATGGCACGGTGGATTGTGTTCACTGACAATGCTTTCTGGAAGTATTCCTGAGCCCATTCTGTTATTTCCTTGACAGTGGCATTCCTGTTTGAGGTGCAGTGATGTTTAAGGGCCCGGAGATCACGAGCATCCAGTAGAGTTTTACGGCCTTGACCCTTACGCACAGCGATTGTTCCAGATTCTCTGAATCTTTTGATGATGTTATGCACGGTTGATGATGATAACTTAAAAGTATTTGCTATTTTACGCTGGGTAACACCATTCTGGTATTGCTGCACTATCTTTCTGCGCAACAATGGTGGAATTGGTGATCCTCTTACCATCTTGGCTTCTGAGAGACACTGACACTGTGAGAAGCTCTTTTTATACCCAATCATGTTGTCAATTGACCTAATTAGTGTTAATTGGTCTTCCTGCTGTTTGTTATATGCTCAATTTCCTTTTTCCAGCCACTTATACGTGCATCAAGTTGTCCCAACTTTTTGGGGATTTGTTGACACGTGAAATTTTGAATTAACATATTTTTCCTTTAAAATGTTACATTTACTCAGATTAAACTTTTGATCTGTCATCTATGTTCTATTATGAATAAAATATTGACATTTGCCATCTCTACATCATTGCATTCAGTTTTTATTCACAATTTGTTTAGGGTCCCAACTTTTTTGGAATCCGGTTTGTATTTACAGTAGTCCCTCGTTTATCACGGGGAATCTGTAACCTGAAGCCCCACGATAAGTGAAAAACCATGACATAGGAATAGTAGCACAAGTAGTAAGTAGTAGTTTATTTTAGTATATATATATATATATATAATATATATATATATATATATATATAATATATATAT
>JBBPBX010001875.1:0-11208 GCA_038048925.1 Garcialebias charrua | reverse complement strand
ATATTGGTAACTGTACAGTACAGTACTGTACATTTATTTATAAAAAAAATAAAAAATTTAATGAGATGCGTGACGTAAGTCCAAAACGTCGTAAGTCGAGGACTACCTGTATACGTGTGTATGTATGTATGTATGTATATATATAGAGAGAGAGAGAGACTGAAGTGCTATTGTTATCGTTGTATGTCCCCATACAAAGACAAAATTGGCTCTCTGCATTTAACCCATTGCACCGGGATACACCCGGGTGGAGCAGTGGGCAGCTGTATAAGCACCCGGGGAGCAATTTGGGATTAGGTGTCCTGCTCAGAGACCCCACGAGATGTGCAATGTCCGGGGATTGAACCCAGGATCTCTAAATGCTCTAAAAGAGCACAGCGTGTCATGATTTCAGCGCTCTGCCTCCAGCTGCTCTCTGTCACCGACCAGCGCTTTCGGCCACGCCCACTTCTCCGCTGCAGAGAGGAGATTGACTTGCTGCAGGAGGAAGCTTCTCCTGCAGGTGCTAAATAATTTAAAATAATTTATTTTAAATAAAAAATCAGTGCTGCTCATGCAGCTCGTCCATCAATCAGCCAATTGTGTGTCATGTCCAATCCTATTTTGAAAAACCTTGATAAAGCGAGTCCGCGAAGTAGCGAGGGACTGCTGTACTTGTTAATGTGCAAATGTATGGTTTGTTTAGTCTTTATGATAATGTTTTTGTCCATGCTGAATGGAAAGTATGGAATGAAATTAAATACATTTGTTTTTTTGAGAAAAATGATGCTTCATAATAAGACTGTGCTGTATTAAGAAAAAAACGAACCATTGAACTTCTGTTGATAACATGAGTTGAAACTTTTTCTCTTCTCACTCCTGTCAGCTGTGGACATTTTGGACCCATGGTTGCCAAATATACCATACCATACCATACCATTTTATTTATAAAGCACTTTAAACAGGAACAAGTCCACATCAAAGTGCTGGACAAACAAACACGCAACAGGCAACACATACAATGAAGTACAACACGAAAAACATAAAAACATTGCAGATCATAAATCAAACGATCCAGTACAAATCAGCTGGCATTGAAAGCGATGGAGTAGTAGTGAGTTTTTAACCGGGATTTGAAAACCGAGAGGGAGGGGGCCTGTTTGATGAGCAGCGGTAACTCGTTCCAGAGTCTTGGGCCTGCTAACAAATATGTTGTTAGTTTATTTATTTTTTGTCTGTACTTTAATGCATTTGTTTGCATTAATTATATAACATAAAGTAATGATGCAATAGCATAAAGTTTAAATATATTATGCAGCTTTTGAGCATAATAATTAGTTCATTTTTCATAGTACTGTAATCTTCCTTTAGAAATACAAAAAAGGGGGAATAATTTGTCTGAATGCAACTTATACCTCTCAGATTGTTTTTAATTTAAATATTGCATCTTGTGAATTCATTACACTCATATACGGTTTGTTTTTTTCTTGCAGATATGAAGATCCTGCTGCTTTAGACGGAGGTGAAGATGGCCTAAATGTGATCAAACAGATTTTAACTCTAGCTCCACTCATCCTGTTAAATCAAGGGTAAGAAGCCACACTGTTTGTGTGTCCACACACACACACACACACCTGGGATTAATTCCTAATGGCGGTGGGCGACTTGTCCCGGGAACAGCGAGCTCTTAAAAAAAAAAAAAAACACAAGTATCGTGTTGCGTCTTTAACCAGTTAATCTTTTCTGAGAGTCTTCTCGTGAACCCAGTTCCAGGCACATGCGCTCATCTCAAGGTCACTTCTGATAATCCCTGTCCCTTCGTTTTTAATTAAATTTTAATCTCTTTTTGTGTCGTCCGTCCTCCTCGATAAAACAGCCGTGTTTACTTGGAGGTGGACCCGAGGCACCCCCCGCTCATTCGACGGTGGGTGGAGGCGAACGTGGACGAGCTGCAGTACTTGGAAACGCGACACGACGTCAGCGGCAGGTCTGCGTGCAGAAAATCCAACGTGGTGATTTTATTTTTTATTTTTAGCCTCTGCATCCTTCATATCTGTGTCCCCCTTTTTCTGGTTTGTTTATTTAGACCGCGGTTCTGCATCCTGCAGAAAGAAGTCGAACGAGGATGTCAGACTGGACCGGGATTGGGAAACTGAGATCCTATTACACTGGCTTTAGCTCAGGTCGCCTCTGCTGCCCCCACCCCCACCCAGCAGGCTCTAATACGACCCCCCCCATAAACAAAACAAAACAAATCTACAACTGGCACAACGTCAAATACTCGCTCATGTCATGGTTGCACTCTTCACCTGGTCACACATGTGATCACAGCCCGTCTCACAGTAAAAATGTGTGCAGCGCGGCACAAAAGCAGACTCAGACCTGAAGGTAATTACCGAAGCTTTTCTTAGAACGCTGCCTCTCAGAACTCGCCTCACTCCTCCCAGGAAGCGTTCAGCAGTTCTGTGAATCGGCTGATGAACGGTCCTCCCCTCCGCTCGTCCACCCCGCTGACTCAGATGCAGGCCGCATGCATTGTTGAGCAAAAAAACGTGGCCTTTTTTTCACTTCCCCGCACAATCTGCTGTCCTCTGCCCAAAAAGAATTAAAAGCTCAAAGGCCACACGGGGGTCTTTGTGTTTCAAAGGTGACCGGCGGCGACAACGTTTCGCAACGGGCGTCACGGGAGCAGCCGGCACGCGGTCGTCCGTGGCCGGCTTCTTTCTGAAGCGGTTCCGGCATGAAATCAAAAGGCCGTTTGTCAAATTGGGTGTTTTTAATAGAAATATTTACACATGTAAAAAGTACAAAATGCTTTTTGCTGAGAAAACAAACAAATAAAAAACGACATAAAATATGTCTGAACGAAGTCGGTGTATTTCTTAGAAACAATATGTATGTACAGAGTTGTGATGGTCAAACTCCACGGTCTTCTTTAAAGTCATTCCCGTCACAGGACCAGGCCTCGACGCGTCCGTCTGAACGTGAAACGTTTTCTCGTGACTGGCCTCCACAGGCACAAATGACCTGTTTGATAGTTGTTTTCTTCTTCTTCCCTTAAATAAGCTGAGATTCAGCCAAACGAGGTCACATCCACTGCCCCCTCTTCATACCTTGAAGGGATATTCCTTTAAATAACGCTGCATGGGTCGGGGGATCGGCAGCTCGTCCGGGCAGTCCGTGTGTCGGTTGATGACGAGGCGCGTGAGGTGCTGTAACGACGGGAGGCTCCAGGACACGTACGCCGGACGCTTCAGTTTCAGCACCACGGGCATGTCCTGAACCGTGAGCTCCTCCGACGTGTGCTTCCATGAATCTTCCTCCTCCTTCGCCTTCTGCTCCTCCGCTTTCCGCTCCGCGCCCATGTAGTGCTGCACCAGGCTGGGCACGTCGGGGAACGACGAGAGGCTGGAGCGGGCCGGGGAGCTGGCGTCCAGCAGGAAGCGGGTGTCACTGTACTGGATGCGGATGCTGGTGGGGCCACGTGCCGTCCTGACCGTCAGGGTGAGCATGTACATGGGGTGGCTGCTGTCCCGGACCAGGAAGGTCCCCTCCGAGGCTGCTTGGAGGGCGGCGTGGGCCTGAGCCGCCGTTAGAGCTCCCCAGTACCATCCTGCACACACACACACACACACACACACACACACACCTAAATGTTAGTCTTTGTGTCATTTACCCAAACAATGGCCGCTTTTTAACGTTTGAATCCACAGAGATGCTAAAGAACGTTGACGACATACAGAATTGCACTAAATGAACACACGGCAGACTCGAGTGGAAGCACGTCCAACAGATTGAGCCCACACCAGGAATGAACCAGTTGAAATAATCTTATTTCAGTACCTGAGTTCTCTAGATGGCACAGGTTCAGGCCGATGGCCGTCAGCTCCTTTACGGGGTCCCACACTTGAGATGTGCTTCGAAGGCAAGAGGCAGGGGGGATGGCTCCGTCCCTCATACCCCGGGGGCCTTCAGTGTTCAGAGTCCTGGGACTGGAAACGAGAGGAAAACATTCGTTAATCTGGATTATAATAAACCAATCCAAAATACAGCAAGCTTTAATCACATTATTACTGTATAGCTATTATTATTATTATCATATTGTTATACAGCTATATAAGTAAGCTGCATTTACCATTAGATTTACCCCCATGACGACAATCACTGTTTCTTGTTTGTGTTGTGATGTATTTATTGATAAGGCTCTCCAAAACAATAAGTACTCTGTTTGTATTGATCGTTCACTAGAAGTCACTTTTCTTCAGTTTTTTTTTTTTTTTTTTTTGCCCTGGGCCTTTTATTCTTATAATTTAGACTTTATTTCAGGGCAGACGCCTAATTTTACACGGAAATGATTTATTATTATTATTATTATTATTATTATTATTAACGTCATAGGTGGGTTTGTCTTCTGGTAAGCCCCAAACTATGATGTGAAATTCAAGGAAACAAAGAGAAGTGTACTCACCCGCGTTCACAAAGAATCATACTAATAAATCCTCTGGAAAGATCCTGTTAGATCCGCTCTTACAAGAGAAGCTCTGGAAACAGCGGCCTTTATATGATGTTTAAATAAAAAGAGCTTGTAGGCGACACAAAGACACGAAGAGCCGGGGAAATGTCCTGTCGTGTCGATGATCTGGTTTTAAAAAATAAACAGCGACTCTTTGTGTAACAGGCGCCGCGGGTAAATAAAAATATAATAATAATACTACTGAGCCGTGAGACGTTCAGGTGTCCGCAGCAGCGTCGGAGTGTGTTGTCCTCGTCTCGATGGGGTCCAGACGTGTGTGAGGGACGCAGGCTGAAGAATCGGCTTTTTAAAATTTACCCTTTTCCTAGAAGTCGCTTCTCGGAACTGCGCCTGTGACGTCACGGTCGCCGCGCGCCTGCCGCTCCTGCCGCGTTCCCTGAATGCATGGACGCACGCGCGGCTCGCGCTTCTTCTAGAAAAGGCTTCGCTGAAAGGCGACGCGTGCGCGCGCTCTCTCTCCCAGGAATCCGCAGCGCGTGCGCGGCAGCTTCCGCCTACTCGCTTTCCAGGAATGAGTGCGCGGGGCTTGACTCCGCCCCGCCGGGCGGCCCCGACAGAGCCCTGACATTCTGGGAATCGCGCCGCCTCCCTCGGCATTAAAGATAATAGGAATGAAGCGCACAGGCTGGTTCCAGTAATGTAGATTTCCCTCGATCCTGTTTGGAAAAACACGGCTGCAGCTTTTCGTGGAGGTTCAGAGCTTTTATTCTGAAGTTGTTTTTGTGACCTACAGAGCTGTTCTGCTTTAATTCTGCCTTCTCCGTCCAGGAAAGTGTAGCTTTAGACTACCGTATATTCCGTACTATAAGTCGCACCTTTTTGCCTACTTTGCATGTCCTGCGACTTATAGAGAGGTAAGACTTGTTTATGGATTTTTTCCTATATTTTTAGGCCAATTTTTGGCTCAGATATGACCGTTTTTCATTTTGGCAAAAATGGTGCAGTACCACCTTTGTCCGCTAGGGTACACCAACCGTTCCCACCTCATGTGTCCGACGAGAGCCTCCTCTAGGCGGACTCATGGTACGTTCACACCGAACGCGTTTTGAGCTGCAGGAGCGTCCGGTTTACATGCAAAGTCAATGGGGGACGCGCCTCTAGGGGTCGTGCGTCGCGTCACGTCCGTTTTGAGCGGCGCGGAAGGGGCGGCAGAGCGTTTTCCGTGCATGCGGTGCCCGCGGCAGCCGCCGCCGCTCGACTAACACATCTGAACTTTCGCCGCTCAACGCGTCTTGACAACCAATCGGGGAGAGTCAGCAGCTATGTGACGCGGTAACGAGGGGACGGATGTTGCGCAAGTGTGACGTATTGTTTGTGAGAAACAGAAACAACCCGCAAATTTGTGTGCAAGTATGGAGGAGAAACTCATCGTTGCTGTGTGTTGTACAGAGACCGAAATAAAAAGGACCTTGCCTGGCGGAGTGTCAGTGAGGAAGTCGGGATATCGGGTAAGTTTTGAATTGTAAACTCCTCCCACACCCCGCCGCCACCGCCGTTGCTGCTGCTTCTCGTTCCGGTCTGAACACCAGTGCGTCCACCTTGAGGCGTTTCGCGCTTTTTGGCCGCTCAAAACGCATTCGGTGTGAACGTAGCATCACTCTGTCGCAGCCCGGCCTCCTGCTCTGGAGGTATGAACTAGCTACTTCGCTGTTAGCTCAGTGTTTGTTAGCAAAATAGGTCAAGAACCACAGGACAGATTTTGATCAAACTTACAGAACGTAATCACTAGATGGATATTTACAACAAGTTATCTTTAGGAGATGTTTGAGATAAAATTTGATGTTTTATAGACGTAAATGTGTCGCGGTTAGCTTAGTTGATTTTTCCTTGTACGTTTGATCAAATAGCTCATAAACCACACAGCAGATTTTTTTTTCAAACTTACAGAAAGTAATCACTAGATGTACATTTACAAACTGTTAGCTGTTGGAGTTATTTGAGATAAAATTTGATGTTTTATAGACGTAAATGTGTCGCGGTTAGCTTAGTTGTTTTTCCTTGTACTTTTTCAAAGCGAAAAAATTTAAATCCAGCAGATTTGACCATTACGTGAATTTATTAAGGAACGGTTAAGCTAAGACACATGTTTGCTATAATTTTCAGCAGACAAATAATTGTTTTTACCGTGTTAATCTTGTGAAAAGTCCTTCCATGCATGCTTCTGTGGTCGTCATTTTCAGCAGGGCAAATGACGCGCTGACGCGTCGCGTAGCGGTGACGCATAATAGATGCAACTTATATAAAGGTACGACCCGTTTATGGATTTTTCCAATTTATTGACAATAATTGGACAAAGCGACTTATATAAAGGTGTGACCTATAGTCCAGAAAATACTGTACTTGAAGTGGCGCTTGTCTCTCACATGTAGGGGTGCGAATCTCTCAGTGTCTGGAGAATCGATTCGATTCTTAATTTTGGTGTCACGATTCGATTCAAAATCGATTTTTCGGTTCAGAAAAGATTTTTGATTCAGAAACGATTTTTCTATTAAGATGGTCATAAATTTAGTTTCAGTTTTGTAACTGACAAGCTGAAAAGAATAAACAACAATGTAAACAAATGGAACATTTATTTAAAACAATAATTTTAAACTGAAAATAATAAACAATGTAAACAAATAGAACATTTATTTAAAACAATAATTTTAGGTTCCTTATTGTATCAGATTTTTTGCATCGTTTGATATTTATACCAAAAATAGGAACAAATAATACAGGAATGCATTAAATTCTGTAACTTAAACAACCAGTACAGGTAGTCCCCGACTTACAAGCGAGTTCCGTTCGTACGAGGTGCTCGTAACACGAAATCTCGTACGTCGAAACACAAAACACGTGTCGCTCATAAGTCCGGATTTTCGGTCGTAAGTCGGAAAATTTATGCTAGCGCTACTACGAACACTCGTTTTTCAACACAAATGTACATACTACAGGTAGTCCCCAACTTACGAGCGAGTTCCGTTCCTGTGAGTTCATTCATTCATTCATTCAACCTTTATTTATACAGGCTAGCCTCGTTGAGTCACGGGGACTCATTTACAAGAGGGACCTGTCTCACTCACACCAAACAACCATCCATTCTCACACTCACACCTAGGGTCAATTTAGAGTCACCAATCAGCCTAACAAGCATGTTTTTTGGAGTTGCTCGTAACACGAAAATTCGTAAGTTGGAACACGAAGCACGTGTTCTCGTAAGTCCGGATTTTCGTTCGTAAGTTGGAACATTTATGCTAGCGCTACTACGAACACTCGTTTTTCATCAAAAACATTCATATTAGTTCATAAACATGGTCGGAAACGTGTTTCCAAACGGTTAAGGGCGAGATACACTCGAGCGTCCTCACGATACGCCAATACGCAGCGTACGTACGCCCCGTACGCAGCGTAGCCCCTCAGGGCAAGTACGCGCAAAAGTATTTTTTTACTACGCATACGCGATTCGCATACGCGATGCGCGGTGTCTGATCTAAACTTCCCCGGCGCCGGACTGTTTTGTATGTTACACAAATGAAATAAATTCCTCTTTTTTATCGCTGATCGGGCCTTTTCTTTTGTTTTTTTGCCTAAAGTCAAGTAACCGCTTCTTCCTCCGTTCACTCGATGAATGAAATGAATGAATTCAGGTCCTACCTGGGTGCGCAATGTTTTATATATTCCCTGGTGGGCTGTGGTGGGCTGTGGGCTGCAGGAAAAGCACTCCGTGCTCAGCTGCTCATATTACAACAAGGAGAACGCGAGCGTTTGGAGCGAAAAACTAGCGGAAGTGACGATCGGAAGTGACGGTACGGAGGAAATGACGTTAGAATTTGGAGCGAAAACACGAGAATCTACGCGAGAACGAAAGCCGAGTGTAGCAGCGGCTCCGTATACGTGCGTATACGTCCGTATACGCGCGTATACGGAGTCTGCTTCAGTGTATCTCGGGCTTTAGCTAACACACTTTCATCTAAAAACACAAAAAAGTGCTGTATTTTTGACAAATTTACTTCTCGTTCGCCAGCTCGTAAGTCCGGACGCTCGTAGGTCAGAGCGCTCGTAAGTCGGGGACTACCTGTAGTTCCTAAACATGCTCAGAAACTTGTTTACAAACTGTTAGCTAACACACTTTCATCTAAAAACACATACCAGTGCTGTATTTTCTGTATTTTCTGTACAACTTTACTGTTCGTTAGTCAGCTCGTAAGTCCGGATCCTCGTATGTCGATGCGCTCGTAAGTCGGGGACTACCTGTATTAGGTTAGCTTTTTGCTCTGTTACTTATAGAAGATCATTGTTTGAATTGATTGTTTGAACTTGTTTTGTTTTTGAAAAAAGGGGCAGATAAAATAAGATTTCTTCTTCTTTCTGCCACCTTTCATTTTATGTATTCTTTCATATACTATGAGATATGGTTTTATTTTCTTTATCTTTTGGGTTTTAATGTAAAATGGAAGAAAAAAAAATCGATTTTGGGGCTTTTAGAATCTATTCTGAATCGCCAGGACTAAGAATCTAGATTCTTTTTTTTTTTTATCAAATTTTTTATTTTTTTTTTCCTGCACCCCTACATGTGCTTCCATGTCTTGGATGACTCCTCCACAGTAGGTACCACCACATTCACTATGACTGGACCAGACTAGTGTGTTCCCGGATTGTTAGAAGTCTGAGGGCCAAGCTTTTCAAAACCTTTCTCACATGCTCTATAATTTGAACCATCTCTTTTTTTTTTTTTGTAGTATTTTTGATACACCACATGCTGGATCAGAACCACAGACAGTTTTTTTTTTTTACCAAAGAGAGAGAGAAAAGTGCTGCTGCTCTCAAAGAGGGGAGTTTTCCCAGGAATCCTGGAATGAGTTTGTTTTCTAAGAAGTCTTGTGGACTTTATCTCTGCTGGATGTCGCTGAACAAATATGCCTTTCTGGCTCACACGCAGAAAAGAAAAAAAAATCTCAATTGTGCTTTTGTTTAAAAAAAACAGAAACAAGAGTTTGTTTTTATGGCGCGTGCATTTCATTTTTATGTTTCTGAGCGAGTGCTCCCAACAAATAAATGCACTCATAAGGACAATCCTAGAAAGAGTTCACACTTTAACTCCCCTTAGGAGCTTATTGCATCTGGAGTGTAAGAATATTCACATTTTAAATTAATTTACGACAATAAAAACACAACTAAGATCTGACATCCTTTTCAATGTCCACACATGCAGTTGTTTTTTTGGTCCCGAGGTCAATGAATGACGTCAAAGAGTTTATTGAGCAGCAGCTAATAGTTAACAACTAATCATTTCTGCTTCAGTTTAAATCTGGGAAATAAATAAAAAAAAGTGTGCCGCTTTAATCGTCTGCTAAATGCAAAAGTGTTGCACGTGTCAAACGCTTGTCCTAACTAGGGTCTTGTGGTTGTTTGCTAAATGAATGCACAAGCCTGCAGGATGTTCTTATTTAATATTTAAAGATAACAAAGATCGACATGCTGTCTGCGTTTTAGGCCAACCTGACACGTTCGGCTTGGTTTATTATTAATTGAGCCAAAGTTGTGCCAAAGAACGCAGCCATCTGTGCTTTATAACAAGATGACAAAGTTATTTTGTGCTCGGATGATGATGTCATGTTTCACTTAAAAAAAAAAAAAATCAGGTTCTGCTCAGAAGCTCTCCCAACATAGTCAATGTGAAATCAACCTTTAAATGACTTTTATTCTTATTAAATCTTCTTTGTTTATGAAGAACTCTCAGCATGTTTACTATCCTATAAAAGGTGTAATTATAAGTCTTATTATAAATGTCAAGCTCGCTGCAGATTTGAAGTAAAACGGCCTCTGGAGTGAAATATTCTTGTAAATCTTTTTTTCCGTTGGTATTTCAAAGTCGAACCTCCCACCACGTGCAGAAATATTTTCATGTAAATGATTTGATTGTTAGTACATGAAGGTTTTCTTCTTCTTCTTGTGACAGTCCGTCTGCAGAACCCAACACAAGGCCACATGCTTGCTAATAATCTGAATCTGACTTTTCCCGTGTAATCACGCCGCATACCCAGAATTTACTGAGAAATGGGCGCAGCTGGGAAAAGGAGAGTGACTGTTGTCCTCCGTCGGTGTCGAGGAAAAAGAGAAAAGAAAAACATTTCAAGGTTATTCTGAGAAAACGAGTCGGTGCCTGGAAGGTGCAACACGAAGTCGCTCTTTGTGAGTTTGGAGAAACGAGATACTTTGTTTAGCCGTTAAGCTTTAATTAAGGAGGCTCGTCCCAGATGAGCCCAGCTGTTGGCAGCTGCAGAACGTGTTCAGCTGACTGCCTCGTTCAATCGACGCTTTTTTTACTGTTTGTTTGAATAAAATAAGTGAAATGCTGAGACTAATGGAATCCAAAGTGAAAGTGTGGATTCAGTTCATTACTTTGATACAGACGGAAACATAACTGTTTCTTTTTACACCACTCTTCACAATGTTAATTCACTGCACTGCCATCCATTTATCTTCCGGATGTTTTTCAGCAACTTTCTTGTTCCACAAGTTTTGTGCCCTTTCTTCAAATCATAAATCAAAACTTTCAGCTCTTTCTAGAAAATCCTGCTGTGACTGCTCATTTTACATCCTTCAGATCTGTTTACAACCTTTTAGCTCCTTTCACATTTTGGTCTCTTTCAGCTTCCTTTTTCAACTTCCTTGTGCAAATTTTAACTTTTTTTCCTTCAGTTACTTTGAGCTAA
>JBBPBX010001874.1:16878-96776 GCA_038048925.1 Garcialebias charrua | reverse complement strand
ACGTGAGATCAAACAAAATCAAAACAAAAAGATGGGAGATAACGATTGTGATGAAGCTTTACAGCTGCACACAGAAATACTTGAATTGTTAAGGCAAGATAACATTCGCAGAAGAGAAAATTTTCAACAAGAAAAACTTGAGTTAAAAAGTGAGATTGAGCAATTAAAAATAAAACGGCGTGCTATAAATGGTTTTGATGTTCGTCAACTCCCTGACCCGATCTGGTTAAAAACAAAACCAGAACGTGAACTACATTACCAAGAAAAGGTCAAATCCCACTCGCTGGAGCTGGAAGGGACAAGTTCATCAACTCCCTCTCCTAAAATAGGCGAGAAAAAACATGTTTTTCAAACTAACAAACCACGACATGTCGATGCCCGCTGGAACTATGACCCGAAGTGGTTAAGAGACCCAATATGGTTGAGAAGGACGAGCACACGCCCTGTCCCTGCACCTCGGACGAAGCTGCCCGAGATAAGCAAAAAACCACAAACGGTGGACGCCCGCTCTTTAAGTGACCCTCCGCGGTCTACACCGAGCAAAGCTCCTGCCCCTGCACTGCGGACTGGACAGTCCGGGAGTAGCAAAAGGTCACAGAAGTTCCAGGAAAAAGGCACCATACCTCTAAGCTCTGATGAGATAGTGGACATAAGTTGGTTGTTTGAAAACTTGAATGATACAGAGGATGACCGAACTGGTACAATGCGTGACATCGTCTTTGATAACTCAGCGCACACTACTACCAACATTGCCATGGATGTTGACAGCAAACCAATTGCTGACACACAACAACATCCTGAAGGTCATGATGCTGACAGCCAACAAGATGCTGACAGTAAACAAGATTACACAGACAGAGTCACACGTGAACAGAAACGTGGGCCAAGACCTGTGAGGTTTCTGTGTAACTTTATACAAAGGGGGGTGGCTAAGAAAGCTTACCTGCCTATCACACTGGAAGGTGTCCTTGAGCGTGAAGCCCTCCTGGATGGCAGTTCTGATATAACTATTATGTCGGCCAAGCTGTTCGAGGAGCTGAGGACCGCCGCTAACGGTGTTGACATGCAAATACCCTTTGAGAAATGTGCTATTGAGCTACAGGGTCTCGCAGAGACGAGAACAACCCTAACAGCTATGGCTATGGTTCACATGCAGATTGGCGAAATGACACTACGCCACCCGGTGTACGTGTCTAAACTTGACTCATTCCCATTTTTGGTTGGCCAAGATTTTATAAACCGCTTCAACGCGATTATAGATTATGGTCGACGGAAAATGTGGAGCACAGTGAGAAAACCCCTGCCAATAAAAGTGCTCCTAGTTGTGATACAGACTGCCTAACCGCAGGTACCGCAGAGGACACAAGGGACTGCTCATCCGAGGACGAGAGCCCGGTAAGTGAACCTTCAACTACAGGTGAGACAGAAGAGACCCAAAAGTTGGACCAAACTCTGGCCCAACAAGAGAACCTCCTCTGTGAGCTGACACATTCAGCACTCCCTGACCACTGCCTACCACAGGTAGTGAAAGGTGTTGAGATCCAAGGATCCCACACCGAAGACGCTGTACTGTCCTCTGGGACAGGTAATTCGGCAATCAACCAAGCTTTCGATGAAACCTTGGTTCAAGGGCATCTGAGTCCAGAAAATGACAGTCAACCAAACGCTGACAGTCACTTGGACATCATTGTTGCAGATTACGAGGACCCCTCATCAGACAAGAAGGGGGCAAACTCACATTACCTACCACAGGTAGAGAAAGGTGTGGAGATCCAAGGACCCCACACCGAGGTTGCTGTACTGTCCCCTGGGACAGGTAAATCGGCTATTAGCCAAGCTTTTGATGAAACCTTGGTTCAGGAACATTTGTGTCTAGAACTAATCAGAAATGACATAGTTTTTACAGACTCAAAGGGCCCCTCTTCAGTCAAGAAATGGAAAGACACACACAATGACAGTGACCCGTCGCAGTCTGTACAATCAGACACACCTGCGACTGCACCGACAGTTGTGACACACCTGAATTACACGGAAAGAGGTAAACGTAAGAAGATACGTTGGCCAAAACCTAAACGATTCCTGTGTACCGTCTTCTCTCAGCTGCGCGAACAGCTTAAACTAAACGGTGGCATCCTAACTTGTGCCCATGGACGGACGTCCTCACCTGTGTTCGTGGTCCCCCATGACCAAAGGGGGGTGATGTTAGGCCATGCCAAAGACAAAGATTTGAATGTACACCTCAGAAACACTTTTGCTTTCGCCCAGAAAAACCTGGAAAAATCTGCTGAAGGACGTAAGGCGTACTATGACCAAAAGGCCTCTCACAATGAACTCCAAGTGGGAGACAGAGTCTGGTACTATACGTTCGCCCCAGCAACCGGGAAAGGAGGGTCCGAGACCGGAACTCTCGCCCGCAAACTAATGCCCAGGTGGACTGGACCTCATCTGATAACAGACAAAGTGTCCTCAGTCGTCTACGAAATCAAAATCAGCAAAGGCCGCAAAGAGCCAATTGCTAAATGGGTACATCGAAATCAGATCAAACCTTACAAGGCGTTCAATGACTCCACAAAAGACAAAGATCTCACAAACTCACCGACTTCATGGGATAATAAGGTCGTCCAAACACAAGTTAGTAAATAAACTAATCAGGTTTAAACTACCGTATTTCCCACCCTATAAGTCGCATTGTCCAATTTGAACTTAGAAACGCTAAGCCTAAAACCCACAACAAAAAACTAATCTTAACAACCGTTTAAATCCACGAGATTTAATTTGACCTCGGTCATAAAGTTGAGACCTGTTTTCTTGTGTGTTGCACTTTGGAATCTGACGACAAGAGTGTGTCGAAGCAGTGAAACGTTGTTTCCTTGTTGTTTAGTCATTACTGTTGTCATTAGTTGAGATATTGTTTGGTTCTGAACACTCCCAGCCAAAAGGTTTTGTATTAACATTGATTAATGCATAAGATGGATTTAACTATGCCAACATGCAGTTCGTTTTGTTAAATCTCAATCGTCGAAGAGTCAATGTAGTTTAAAGCTACTCAAGGTACCATAAACTACACTGGTCTCACAATTTCTAAATTGAACCGATTCGATCGTTTCTATTCTAGATTGTCTATTCATTTTGATGAGTCTCGCCATAGACTTCAAAATTTATTAGGAATACCAAATCCTACGTCGTTCGTCTAAAAGACAACAGACATTTAGATCAAACTATATTTCATTTTTCTATTTTAGTTTAACCTAAACTAAGTAATGAATGGAGGAATAGTTTGGAATTAGAGGCCTTCGTTACAGAAGCCCTCCAAAATTTTATAGGTATAGATCCCTATATCTAATTTTACAGAATTGATCCACCCCTTAATTGGTAATCGTAGCTGATCTAAACCATGATAGCTTACATACCAGGTGCATATAGGTAGGGCCTAATGTAAAATCCCAATCATAAGCCCACCTAAAAACCACATAATTGCATGACACATAGAACCAGAGTGGCACTGACTGGAAACCAACCAGCCAACAACCTTCGATGTGGGGACCTGCAGCTCCAACGCTTGGTCTTCAACCTCCATCCAAGGGTCGCCTCCTCTGCGTCAATCGAGGGATCCCCTCTACATGCTGATTATGAAAACAATTGTTGCTGATCAATCAACAAAACTAATCGTTGTGGAATTACTGCTGTGGAATTACCGCTGTGGATTATAAGACTTTGTTTCCAAAGGATCACAGACTTTGTTTTCCAAGAGTTAACAGACTTTGTTTTCCAAAGGATTAAAAGCTTTTCGCAATGGGATTACCTCCGAACAGTATGGAATTTCCAAAAACTTTATGGGATTATAATTTTTGATTTTTCTTTTCCACTTGCTGGATTACTTCAAGATCAAAGACAGTTCAAGGTTTCCTTTCGTGTTGGACCCCATCCCCAAGGACTGGCGATGGCTTCCAAAAGGGGGGAGATGTAGTGGACCTACCCAGGGTCAAACTAAGGTTTTTGAACTGTCCAGTGATGACCTTTACTGACCTCTCAGTAAAGCAAGACATTTACTACAAAATCATTCCATTAGCTGTAATCTGAGAACATAGTCACTAAAAGAGACTATTTCTATCTTTGATTTTAGGCTGATGTGATCAAAAGAATAACTTTTGTCATTTTCATGATGTGTGCTTTTAAGCTGTGTTATTCTGTAAGAGTTAAACTGTGTTCACTGCTGTGTTAAAGGTGAAGTCTCGGGTCACAGAGACCGGACGGTTTTGTTTAGAAAGTCAGAAGACAGTTAATCTGTTGTTTTTCATGAAAGGGCTCCAGCTGCTCTGTCTTTTCCTAAACAATTTCCCTCTGCTCGGGCTGTAACCTTGGGTCGTGATAATGGCAAGTGAATTGCTCGTCTGGTCCACGGACCAATGAAAGAGACACAAGTCTCATCTCTCATCTCTTTGATACTTTTTAAGTTCTAAGCTGTTGCTGGAACGTTTAGAGTCTGCAAGAGTTTGGAAGGAACGAGAAGGTTCCAGAGTTGCTGGGAACTTCAAAAGAGATGTGAACCTTCCCAAAGAGCTGAATGACCACCAGTCACGCGCTAAGGACTCGTCATCCAGCTGGGACTGATAACATGCCGTTATGAATCCACTTCGAACGAGCGTAAGCTCAAAACTTTGTTTATTCCTTCCTGGAATAAGTTTATCTTGAAGTCAGAGGCCTGAAGCTGACATATTCTCTGATGACCAAGCGAAACCAGGAGACGTTGAAACGTAAACTAGAACCAGTTTTGGACGTGCTGGGACTAAAGGACTCTGTGCATCTGAAGGCTGGTGTCATTTCTTTATCAGACTCGTCGTCGAAAGGTAAAGAGCTGTTTACAAAACGTACCTGGATTTTAGCAGAAGTCGGATGGAAGTGTCACTTTTGGTATCATGCTCAAGATAATTTCCTTTAAACCATCTCCCATCTTCCTCCTATCTTTTTCTCTCAATCTAAGCTGGAAACTATTTTAAGCTGAAGAGCCCACAGACTAAATATGTTAACATCCAATATTGAAGTCTGTTGTGTTAAATTTAAGTGTGCTGACGTATTAATTTGAAAGAAAGTGAAATCATATCAATCAAGTGTAATGGTGTTGATTTTAGTTGATTTATTTTAAATAAATGGTAGTGTCGCCTGGCATACCAAACTAAGTTAATGTCCATTGTCACTCTATAGCTCTGTTTATTTATCCATCATAAAGATCACAGAAATATTGAATAAACTGAAAAAGAAAAGAATCCGTGAAATTACTATTCAATCTGAATAAGTAAGTTAATTAAGGATAAAGAGGTCAGCTTAATACTGACCCCTGTTAAAATCCTTTAGTTACATCTGGGTGGCACTATATGTGTTTAAAGACACAATATATGGTCTCCCTCATGTTTCTTACACACATATCAGCCTCATCCATGATATGAATTTGGGACACAATTTAAGTCTTGAAGAGATAGCCCCATTCCACCCGGTCAAATGTTTCTCTCTGTCTAATGAAAGAATGACCTTGTCACAGGTGTGTTCGGGTGAACTAGGAGTGTACAACAGATCAAGCAATCACCTATCATTAAAAAAAATCCTGATGTTTTTAACAAACCCCATCTGGTCAGTTGGGACAATTGTGGGGACCACCTGCTCAAATCGTTTTGCCAGGACCTCTGCAATGATTTTTACATCAGTATTTAAAAGTGAAATAGGTCTATACGAGCTACAATTTAGAGGATTTTTGTCTTTCTTAGGTATCAACGAGATTACAGCTGGACACATGGACAGTGGCAATGTCTGTGCAGCAAGTGACTTCTCAAACACAGACTTCAAAAGGGTGAGAGTAGACTTGAAAATGTATTTTAAAAACTCAGATGGGAAGCCATCTGGTTCAGGGTATTTTCCATTTTGCATAGAGTTGATTGTGGAGTTTACCTCAGCTACCGAGAGCTCCCTCTCCAAATCTCGAACAAGATCATGATTCACTGAAGGAAGCTCAAGATCTCCAAAAAGGTTATATATGTCCAATTATTTTAGCTGATGACTCAGTGGTATACAATGACTGGTAACATTTACTAAAATGTATTAATTTCAGCATTGACATGGCATGCAGCTCCCTGGTTGTTGTTTATTACTGTAATGGCCTGGTTGGCTGAATGTCGCTGCAGCTGATGTGTGAGCAAATGCCCAGCCATTTCACCGTGTTTATGGCAACCCTGTCTAGGTTTAGAAATTAAATATTCTGCCTGCTGAGTAGACAAATATTAAATTCAGTTTGGAGCACTAGACATTTTTTCATTTGATCATGTGAGAGGGAATGGCTACATTCTCTGTCTAATTGTTATATCTCATCCATTAACTATCCAAACTGTTTTTTTCTGCTATGGGAGTGTGCTCTTTGTAGTGGTACTCAATTGGTTAGTGGCTCCTCAAGCTGAAGAAGTCCTTCAGATGAAGGACAAAATGTTTCAACAACAACGACGACGACGACGACGACGACGACAACAACAACAACAACTAAACAAATCAGATGACCTGACTGAACATTGTTGGATCCTGAAGTAGGGTTATGGAAGTGTCACACATCATCCAGTGTGGATTTGGATTTCACATGCCAACTTACACAATTAACTGGGCAGCCACTAGAGTGGCCAACATCCTTAATGCTGGTCAAATGATTCAATTAATTAATTGATTAATAGAGTTGCTGCACAGACATTGCCACTGTCCATGTGTCAAGCATGGTGGCACAACTGGTAGAGCTGCTGCCTCTCAGCAAGAAGGTTGCCAGTTCAAATCCCGGTCCGGGGGCCTTTCTGGGTGGAGTTTGCATGTTCTCCCCGTGCATGCGTGGGTTTCCTCCGGGTACTCCGGTTTCCTCCCACAAACCAAAAACATGCATGTTAGGCTGATTGGTAACTCTAAAATTGTCTATAGGTGTGAGTGAGAGAGTGTACGGTTGTTTGTCTCATTTGTGTCTATGTGGCCCTGTGATGGACTTGCAACCCATCCAGGGTGTACCCCGCCCCTCGCACTGTGATTGCTGGATATGGGCACCGGCGACCCCCGTGACCCAAAAATGGAAGAAACGGGTAAAGATAATGGATGGATGGATTAATAGAGTGGATTAGTCAGACTAATTTTTTTCCATCGAACTACAGTCAAGAGATGAAAGCACACAATTTGTGTCACCACATAAGGTTATGTGTTGACATATTTGGTATGTTTGAGAAGAGTTCATTAAAAATGTACTGTAGAGTTGTCCCAGTTGGAACCATATAGCAAAACCAAGATAACTTACAGTGTGTATAACTTCCCCATCACTATAACATACCATTCCGTAGTATCAGCTTAAACACTCAAGGCTGTAAATTATAACTGCTTGCCAACTATAATAGCTACTCCTCTTGATTTGGATTGAAAATTGGATTGAAACACCTGACCAACCATGTTTTAACATACTATTTACTATCTACGGAGTGTACATGGGTTTCCTGTCAAAAGACAATATCAGTGTTCACCTACTTTATGTGTGACATAATTTTCTAGAATTTTACTGGACCATTAAGGGATTTCACATGCCAACTTCCACAATTAACTGGGCAGCCACTAGAGTGGCCAACATCCTTAATGCTGGTCAAAGTTGAACAGCAATAAATAATTTACACACAAATGGGGACAAGCCAGTACTTGATGAAAGAAACAATAAACCCCAAAAGACTGATCCAGTATAAACCCACCCCACTCTCCTACCCAAATACAGAGAGAACAAACATCACTGTCAACTGAAAATCCATACATTAATACTTACCTAGAGAACACAATCCAACCATCTGGTCTCCCGTCTTCCCAGTGAGGTATAATTGTAATTAAAAAATGCACAAATAATCAACAAAATATTAAAATATTACCGTAAATATCAAACATCTACAGCAATCGACTCAGAGGGTTAACATTGGGAAATTGTTCTCCAATATACAAAAGAAAAATTTAAAAAAGAAAAATGCTCCCATAATAGAGTGTGTACTATATACCAGAACTTACGGTAATCAATTAAAAGCATTAACACTGTACACACGTACTCCAATACAAATAAAATGTTGTACATACCACCACCAAAGGACCTACAGCCAAATATCGAGTCAAAGCCAAGCTTAAGAATAAATGCTGGTTGACGGAGGCTGGTCCTGTAGTTTATTTTGATTTATTTTGATCCTCACCGCCTGCTGCCAGAGTGACATTTTTCTTAATGTACTCCATCATTTTTACAGAGTCAGCAAACACCTTGTCAGTCCCTCCATGTGTGATACAAAGCTGTATAGGAAAAAGAAGACCATACTGGTCACCTGGTTGGTTCCACAGGAGTCGCTTTAACTCTGCAAATGCTGCTTGTGCCCTCACCATTCCTGATGTGTAATCGGCTGCACTGAATATGGATGATTCGTTGAAGTGGACCGAGCCACCGCCGCTTGTTCGATGTAATAGTTCCACACGCTACATATCTACATACTATGCCTCATATACATCCCTGCATCTATTTGTGTGTGGTTGTGAGCATGTATAAGTGTATAAGGCTTCTCTAATAGAACATTCAGTAGTGACCGCGACACATCAGAGACCTGACCCCCAAGACCCGAGGCAGACAAAGGGGGGTACCAGAGCTCAAGACCCCAAGAGGGACCCCGAGTGCGGAGCCCCCAGGGCCACCCAAACCGGACGAACCACTCACCCACCCCCCAGATCCGACCTTAGGGGAGAACCGGAAGAGCCCCACCATTTTTAAAAAGAGGAACTACCTCAGCTACTTTCATATTATCTGGAAATATTCTTGTTGAAAATGATAAATTACATATACTGTAATTAATTAATTAATGGCTCAATAACATGACTCATGTCCTTTACAAACATCATATATCAATAGAAACGCAATTTCAATCCTGTGTATGTATGTCCTGTACATATTGCAGTTCTGACAATAAAGTTGACTTTGACTTTGACTTTGACTTTGATATCCATGTCCATCCAGTCTTTTGACCTCCTGTCTGTAAGATGTTTTACTAGATTCATCATTTCTTCTAAGTCAGTTCCATTTAGAAAAATACTATTTGCACAATCTATAATTGAATGGCTCACATTATTATCTACTATTGGTATTTTAGCTGCAAGGCTTGATCCAACATTCACAAAATGATGATTAAATCAATTTACAATTTCATTCTCATCATGAATTTCATCGTTTTCTTTACAAAATATTGTGAAATACCCATTTTTACTTTATGATTCGTCAGAACACTATTCATTACTTGCCATGTTGCTTTCATATCACCATTACTTTTATTTAATAAATCACTATAATATTCCTTCTTTTTTTATAGATATATTTATTAGATTTTTTCACAAAAAGACAAAAAAAAGACACACATACAAACAGAACAAAACAACAACAACAACAAAAAAACAGCAACAACAACAACATAATACAAAACAAAAAGCTCAGCATTGCAATAAAATATAATAAGGGAAATGCATACTTCAATTACTAGAAAGTCCAGCTCTAAACATCTATAAATGCTTGACCTAAGATGGTAGACACGTGTCCCTCAGAGTAATCCAAGAAGGGCTTCCATATGCGTCTAAAAATGTCAGTCTTGGAATGAGCAAGGCATGTTAGAAAGTCAAGCGGAATATATTCCAAAATGAGTTTTTTCCATCCAGAAATGGCAGGGGGCTTATTAGAAATCCATTGTAACAAAATATTTTTCCGAGCACAGAAAGTTAAAACATTATACAACTTACTTTTGTTTGAATTTTTGACATGTTTGTTTGGTAGACCAAGGAGAAGAGAGACTGGGTCGAGGTCAATATCGGTTTTGATAATTTTCTTTATCTCAACCAAAATAGATTTCCAGTATATCTGGATCTTGGGACATGACCAAAGACAGTGTGTAAGGCTGCCTTCATGTATTTTACATTTAGGGCACAATGACGAGGATCCTGGTTTAAACTTAGACACTCGGTTTGGAGCCAAATGAGCTCTATGTAGTAATTTAAGTTGTAATGCCCAAGAACGATTACAAATGGAAATTTTTCCGGCAGAGTTCCAAATACTACTCCATGTTTCATCAGTGATCTCGACGTTCAGTTCCTCTCCCCAGGCCTGAGCCAGAGTGGATAGATGACTCTTATCACATTTCAGTGTTTTATAGCACATACTAAGTGACACTTCACGAGCTCCAAAAAACAAATTTTCAATGCTCGAAACTTCAATGTCCCTGAATAATGTTGTTTCTTTTTTAACAAAATCTCTTAACTGAAAAAAACGAAAGAGGTTATTTTTCGCTATTCCAAACACTTCCATAACTTGATTAAAAGACATAAACACCCCTTCCTTAAAAAGGCAACCCAGAGAGGAAATACCCTTAGCTCCCCACTCTCCAAAGCCTGCATCTAACATACCAGGAAGAAAATCAGGATTCTGAATAAAGGGTATAAAGGGTGATGTTTTCCCAGTTCTTCCCTCGATATGTTGAACCGCCCTCCAAGCCCTAACTGTATTCACAGTAATTGGATTATTACAACATTTATGTACTGTTTTCATAGTTTTAACAAAAATTAGACTTTTAAGAGGACAGTCACATAATGAGGCTTCTATGTCAAGCCACACTGTGGATGGAGATATCCATTCCCGGACATATAATATAAGAGAACTCAACTGGTATTTTTTAATGTCCGGAAAAGCTAAGCCTCCTTTCTCTCTTGGTAACTGCAGTGTTGACATTTTTATGAATGCTCTTCTTTTGGCCCAAATAAAGGAATTAAACCAACTTTTTAGTTTTTGAATCCACTTCTGAGTAAATAAAACGGGTATCATCCTAATTGGGTATAATAAGCGAGGAAGGACGTTCATCTTAAGAAGCGAAATCCTGCCCATCCAAGATAGAGGAAGATAGTTCCAACGTTCAAGGTCTAGTTTAATTTGTGTGAATAGTGGGATAAAGTTGGTTTTAAACATCTGATCAAAAGAAGGTGTTATAAATATACCAAGATATTTAAATCCTGCAGGAGACCACCTAAAGGGGGAATTAGGTATATGAAGTTGTTTACCCAGAGGCATGGCCTCGGACTTAGAAAAATTTATTTTATATCCCGAAAATGAACCAAACTGATTAATAATTGTAATGACTCTTCCAACCGAGGTGGAAGGTCTAGAGATAAATAACAGAACGTCGTCGGCATATAAAGATATTTTATGGGTCCCCTTATCAGTATTGATACCCAGTATGGTAGGGTCGCTACGAATTGCTTCAGTTAATGGTTCAATTGCAAGAGTAAATAAAAGAGGTGAAAGAGGACAGCCTTGCCTGTTCCCCCTTGCCACTTCAAAATTTCTGGACCTAAGCCCATTTGTAATAACTGCAGCTAGGGGACAGCTGTAGAGGACTTTAATCCAACTAATAAAATTGGAACCCAATCCAAATTGATGCAGAGTATGAAAAAGATATGGCCATTCCACGCGATCGAACGCCTTCTCTGCATCCAAGGAGATCACAAGACCATCCATCGCCCGTTGCTGGCACATCTGAATAACATTCAAAACACGTCTGAGATTATTACAGGAATCACGATCCTTAATAAAACCTGTTTGGTCTATCCCTACCAATAAGGGTAACATGTTTTCCAGACGCATTGCTAAAATTTTAGAAAGTATTTTTAAATCTACATTGAGTAATGAGATGGGTCTATAGGAGTCACAATTTTCTGGAGGTTTAGACTTCTTAAGAATTAAGGATATATTAGCTTCCCGAAGTGAAGGGGGGAGGGTACCGATACCTAAAGAGTCATTCAACATAGATAAATAAGGCTTTGATAGCAGATCAGTGAATGTTTTATAAAATTCTGAGGTAAGCCCATCCGGGCCCGGTGCCTTCCCTCCCTGAAGTGATCTGATGGCTCTCTCCACCTCTGCTTCCGAAATTTCTTCATTTAGGTCTCTCTTTTTGCTTTCTGTCAAGTTAGGTAGCTTAATTTTTGAAAAAAAAAAAAAACGTTTCCATTAAAGATTGAAAATTCTCACATTGTTCAGATTGGTATAGATTTTTGTAAAATTCATAGAAAGCTGCATTTATTTTCTCTGGATCTGTTAGACAAGAACCCCTCCGGTCAGAAATTGAAGCAATTGCCTGGGTGGACCTCCGTTTTTTTGTGAGATAGGAAAGGTATTTACCTGGCTTGTCCCCATATTCAAACAGTCTTTGTTTAGCAAATTTGATTTTGTCTGTAGCATTCTGCGTCAGTAATGTATTCAGCGAACACCGGGTGGCATTGAGCTCCCCCAATTTAGACTTTAAAGGTTTTTTTTACATATTCTTCCTCCGCAAGTCAAAGTTTCCTTTCTAGTATTTTTTGTTGTTCTGCATTTCTTCGTTTTTTTTGCTGCACATATATGATATTATTATTCCTCTACTAAATGCCTTAGCTGTGTCCCAGAGCAAGGAGGGGCTGCTAGCAGAGGGGGAATTAGTAGCAATGAAATATTTAAATTCTGTTCTAAAGTATTCTGTAAATTTTCCATCCTTTAAAATTAAGGGATTTAATCTCCAGTTATGGGATTGGACTCTAACGTTTTTAACAATATAATTTAAGTATACTGCAGCATGGTCGGAAATAACGATGTGTCCTATTTCACATGAAGCAACTTGACTTAAAATAATTTTAGGGAGAAAAAAATAATCATTCATTCATTCATTCAACCTTTATTTAGTCAGGTAAATCTTTTGAACCTCAAGGGCTCATTTACGAAAGCGACCTGCTAAAACTAAAGAACAATGAACAGCAGTGGTAGAATTTCCTTAAACAATAAACAAACAAACAATAAACAATAGAAAACAAAAGAGAGAAAAAAAAAACAAAATAAAGTTTTTTTTTTTTTTTTTTTTTTTAACAAAGTATCAAAAAACTAGCAAAACATTATAAGGTAGACGTATAAAATCAAAGACAGGAACAAATCTGCATTGGTTTTTGCCAGGATTCCAACAGATTCTGAAAACCATTTAGAGAAGTCAAGGTCGAGAGCTTCAGATCTTTTTGTAAGATATTCCATGAAGCAGGAGCGGAGTAGGAGAAGGCCCTTTTTCCAAGTTCAGTCCTCACTGACGGAACACTGCAGGTAATCATGTCCTGAGAGCGCACACTGTAGCTGCACTCACGTAAAGACATGTAGGAGGAGATGTATGAGGGCAGCAGACCAAGAAGTGATTTAAAGATGAAAATGTACCAGTGGAAGAGTCTGCGTGAGGTTAATGATGTCCAGTTAACCAGTGAATACAGGGTGCAGTGGTGGGTACGATAATCACAACCAGTTATGAATCTTAGTGCACCATGATAGACAACATCCAACATCCGCAGGGTGCTTGTAGGAGCATTCATGTAGAGAATGTCACCGTAATCAATGGAGGGAAGGAAAGTCACAGACACAAGGCGTTTCCTAACATTCAGTGATAGACATGATCTGTTTCTGAAAAAGAAACCCAGTTTAACTTTCAGTTTCTTCACTAGGTTTTCCACGTGGAGTTTAAAAGAGAGATGTGAATCGATCAGGATACCCAGATATTTATAGGAATCAACAAACTCAATAGGGACACCATTTGAAGATAAAATCAGAGGAGGATCTGCTGGAACCGCCTTCCTATTTGAAAAAAACATCCCTTTTGTTTTATCAGCATTTAGGACAAGTTTGAGACGGAACAAATCTGACTGGATGATGTCAAAAGCGGATTGCAGTAACTGGAAAGCCTTAGCAACTGTTTTAGCTCGGCAGTAAACAACTGTATCATCAGCATAGAAATGTAAGGATGCATCAGGGATGCAGTGACCTACATTAGCTATGTAGATTGTAAAGAGAGTGGGTCCTAAAACTGAGCCTTGTGGTACACCATTTTTAACTGTTAAATAGCTGGAAGAAGTACCGTTATGTTGAACACATTGCCTCCGATTGGAAAGATAGTTAGAAAACCAACCGATGGTGTGATCAGAGAAACCGATTTCTGAGAGCTTATGACACAGGATGTTATGATCCACAGTGTCAAAAGCTTTAGACAGGTCTAAGAAAAGTGCAGCACAATAGTCCTTAGCATCCAATGCTTCAACAACATCATTCAGAACCTTCAGAGAAGCAGTTGTTGTGCTGTGTTTTTTCCTGAAACCAGATTGATGGAGAGGTAAGATGTTAAATGAGTCCAGATAATTTTTGATCTGAGAGTTTATCAGTTTTTCTAGAACCTTGGCTAAGATGCAGAGTTTAGAGATCGGTCGATAATTGTTCAGTGAGGTGGGGTCACCTCCCTTCAGCAAAGGAAGAACAAAGGCTGTTTTCCAAGCATCCGGAATGGTGTTTTGGCTTATGGACAGATTAAAGATGTGGGTCACAGGGACTGTGATGATATGAGCAGCCAGCCTTAAGAAATAAGGTGGAAGTTCATCTGGACCTGCAGATTTTTTTGGATCAAGATCATTTAACAGTTTATTTACCTCACTGACTGAGAACGGAGAAAAAGAGAAGGTGTGATTAACAGATGGTTGACTTGTAGGAGGGATTTGATTTGTAGAAGTTTGATTATTAGATAAAGTGGCTGATTTTCCGTTTGTAACTGTGTCAAATAATGAACTAGAAGCAACAAAATGTTTATTGAAACAGTTCAGGATCTCGTGCTTATTTGACACAGGAACAGAGTCAACAAGAAATTGTGATGGGAGGTCAGATGATTGGGGGGTGCCTGAGAGAGATTTAATGGTTTTCCAGAATTTTTTAGGATCGTTTAGATTTTTGGAGGTCTGAGATAAGAAGTAGTTACGTTTTGCGGCTTTGATGGCAGTTGTGCATTCATTCCTTAGCTGCCGAAATTTCAACCAATCAGTGTCTGAGTGTGATTTTCTTGCTGCGGCCCAAAGATGATCTCTCCAATCAATACGTGTGTGACATTTGTGGGGGTTGGAATAAAAAGTAAATTATTTTCCAGCAGGATGAAGTTTCCTCCATACATCCACAAACCCCGCCTCTTCAAAAATATCAAAAATCTGTTTTGATTTCCCTGAAGTGGGAAGATGGCTAATGGGGAGCTTGTCAATCAATGGATTTTTAAGACAATTGAAGTCACCTGCTGCAATAACATTTTCAAGAGAAAAACCTACAAGTTTTGCCATTATTTCTGTTAAAAAATTAATAGGATGTCCTGGTGGAAAATAAACATTCAATATGGCAAATTCATCCCCATTTATCATTGCCCTAAGAAGTACATATCTTCCATTTGTGTCTCTAATACATTCTATGACTTTAAAGGGCACAGATTTTTTGATAAGAATTGCAACTCTGTAAGGATGGCTCCTTCCTGTTGGTCTTGTCTTCGTCTATATTCTTGTTTAGTCTTCAGGTCTAGGTCCCCGTCTAGTTCAGTCTGCATGTTTCCTTTAGGTCCCTTTCTATTAGTCTTCATGTTTGTTCTATTATACATAGGTCCCCGTCTAGTTCAGTCAGTCTTCATGGTTAAGTTCCCCGTCTAGTTCAGTCTGCATATCTCATGTTTATTTTAGGTCCCCGTCTAGTTCAGTCAGTCTTCATGTTTAGTCCTCGTGTTTATTGTAGGTCCCCTTCGTATGCATGTGTTTAAGTTCCCTTCTATTTTAGTCCACATGTTTGTTTATTATCAGTTCAACCTTCTGGTGTAATCTACATGTGTTTAGGTTCCCTTCTAATTTAGTCCACATGTTTGTTTTATTATTAGTTCAACCTAGAGTTCTCTCACCCTGATTTCCCTTCAGAGTTAGCCTTGTTCTGTTAATTGTTCCCAGGTGTGTGTCGTTACTTCCTGTCTTGTCTGTGTGTATATATACTCTGTCTGCAGTCAGGTTCTTGTCGGGTCATTCGTTCGTTTTCCCCTGGTGTGTCGTGTCCAGCTCCTTGGCCAGTGAGTACGTCTCTTCATGTTTGAGTTTCAGTATAAGTCACATGTTTGAGTTTTAGTATTCCTGCCACTGTTTGAGCTGCAGTTCATAGTTCTTAGAATTAAGTATCTAGTTACAGTTCCAGAGTTAAGCCAGAGTTACAGTTCCTCGTTTTTGCTTCGCTGCCTTGTCAGTGTCTTGTTTTGAGTTTTTGTGATTAAACGTTTTGGATTTTTCTACTCCTGCCTCCGAGTGACTACCTGTCTGCACCCACTGGGTTCTCTCACACACCGTAACGTGACAGAAATGACCCGACCAAAATATTGAGCCCATGCAGACAGGTGTTCAGTTCACTCAGGACAGCCAGATGTCGAAGCCCGCTCGAAGAGAAGCCGCCGACATTAAAGTCAGCGGGTTCCAGATCGAACCCGCCTGGACTCACCGCTGTCATGGATTGGAGTGTTTCCCTTCCCCACTTCTCGTGGCCGAGCGTGAACGGAGGAAGCGCAGCGACGGTGAGGAAGAGTCTCCTTCCTATTCACCCTCACGTGCTTGTTCGTTGTGGTCTGTCTCTGATGACGAGTCAGAGACAGAGAAATATATTGAACCAGTTCCTAAGCCACGTCATCGTCAGAAGAGACAGCGTGCTAAAAGGAAGACTGTTTCCGGGTCTTCGCCCGGCCCCCATGCTGCTTTGTTTCCCACGCTGTCAGGTCTGCCGGGGAGCTTCTCGAAAGGGGCGGGATGCCCCCACGTGAGCCTCTGCTCCGAGGAAGAGCAGACAGGACTCTGCTCCGAGGAAGAGCAGACAGGACTCTGCTCCGAGGAAGAGCAGACAGGACTCTGCTCCGAGGAAGAGCAGACAGGACACACACATGCAGCTATTCAGCCTCAGGACACACACGAACATGACAGAGAAAAGGAGTGTGTGACGTTAGAGGAACCTCAGACGGTCTCCCAACAAATAAGAGCACAAAGAGAAAGACGTCTGAGCTCCTGCTCTGATGAGGAGCGGGTGGATCACACGACTACCACAGGGGTAGATGCAGGACTAATACACGACTCCGTTTCCATACTCGAACAGCTGGACAGACTGGGTACGGCTGCCAGCAAAAACCCGGACCCACGTTACAAATTGAAGTCGTATTCCCTTATGGAAGGACTACTGACGTCTACACCCAACTTGCTGCATATTCCTGGTCTCACAGAAGTGTTACATTCTGTTAGATCTTCGATAAAAGCATTGAACGTTTCTGACTCCTCCTCCCCATGTGTTTTTGAGTCTCCTGCTTCCACAGAGAGCGCTGTCAGTCCCACACCAACTGAGGGCGCCGTTGTTCCAGCATCCATAGAAGGTGCTGTCACCCCAGTATCGACAGGGGGCGCTGTGGAACTAGAACACAAGGTCACTCTAATTTTTCAACAGCTCCACACACGTTTTTCTGGTGGCCTGGATTGTAAGGTTTTGGATGTTTTTCAGCAACTCTTGAAACTTTTTATGTCCGCTGTTCCTAGTACAAATCCTTGTTTCAAGAACAATATATTCCTAATGATGGAACATTTATTACTTTCTAGACACAGTTTATTAGTTCACCCTGATTTCACACAGTTATTGGAAAGTATTACAGCCCTGAGGACCTTTTACTCAGATCTTTCTGACTCTCGTTCTTTTCGTCCTGCTGAGTCCTTCCCAGTTTCCACAGGTAGTGCTGCTGCTACAGAGAGCACTGATACTACAGTGAGCCCGGACACTAATGACTCCAGATTGGTGCCAACAGAGGGTGCCACGCCTACAGCATCCGCAGAGGGTTCCACGCCTACGGCATCCGCAGAGTGTGCCACGCCTACGGCATCCGCAGAGGGTGCCACGCCTACGGCATCCGCAGAGGGTGCCACGCCTACGGCATCCGCAGAGGGTGCCACGCCTACGGCATCCGCAGAGGGTGCCACGCCTACGGCATCCGCAGAGGGTGCCACGCCTACGGCATCCGCAGAGGGTGCCACGCCTACGGCATCCGCAGAGGGTGCCACGCCTACGGCATCCGCAGAGGGTGCCACGCCTACGGCATCCGCAGAGGGTGCCACGCCTACGGCATCCGCAGAGGGTGCCACGCCTACGGCATCCGCATAGGGTGCCACGCTTACGGCATCCGCAGAGGGTGCCATCCACATCTTCTGCTGCCCTGAGGCTCTGCCTCCGGCTCCAGAGGGCGCTGCCCCGTCGTCTCCGGCTCCAGGGGGCGCTGCCCCGTCGTCTCCGGCTCCAGGGGGCGCTACCCCGTCGTCTCCGGCTCCAGGGGGCGCTGCCCCGTCGTCTCCGGCTCCAGGGGGCGCTGCCCCGTCGTCTCCGGCTCCAGGGGGCGCTGCCCAGTCGTCTCCGGCTCCAGAGGGCGTTGCGACCGAAGCTCTCTGCTGTCCAGCGTCTCCGGACGCCTCCACGTCTACGGAGGGTCCCAGCACCGCAGACGCCTCCACGTCTACAGAGGGTCCCAGCACCGCAGACGCCTCCACGTCTACAGAGGGTCCCAGCACCCCAGACGCCTCCACGTCTACAGAGGGTCCCAGCACCGCAGACGCCTCCACGTCCACAGAGGGTCCCAGCAACGCAGACGCCTCCACGTCTACAGGGGGTCTGCGTACCGTTGATGTTTCCACGTTTACGGAGGGTCTCCATGTTGATGACGTCTCTACGCCAGACGTCTCTTTGCCTGATTAAGTCTCCACGCCAGACGTTTCTTTGCCTGATGACGTCTCCACGCCAGACGTCTCTTTGCCTGATGTCTCCACGCCAGACGTCTCTTTGCCTGATGTCTCCACGCCAGACGTCTCTTTGCCTGATGTCTCCATGCCAGACGTCTCTTTGCCTGATGTCTCCACGTCCGACGTCTCTTTGCCTGACGACGTCTCCACGCCAGACGTCTCCACGCCAGACGTCTCCACGCCAGACGTCTCCACGCCAGACGTCTCTTTGCCTGATGACGTCTCCACGCCGGGCGTCTCCACGCCAGACGTCTCTTTGCCTGATGTCTCCACGCCAGACGTCTCTTTGCCTGATGACATCTCAGCGCCGCTCGAGGTCTCTACGCTCGGGGTCTCTACGCTCGATGACGTTCTTTCGCCTTGTGCCCCGGCCGACGAAGTCTTTGCCGCCATGGTTCCTGCCTTTGGTGTTGAACGGCCTCACGGTCGCCCGCCTGAAGTGGTCCTGCACGTTGGGCAGCCTCCCGGTCGTCCGCCGGATGGGGTCCTACGCGACGGACTGTCTCCCGGTCGTCCACCTGAAGGGTCTTTGGATGCTGTCGACTAACTGGCCACGATGCTTAGTTCTGTTTTGAGTTTCTAGTTTGTGCTGGGTTTGGTCTTCGCTAAGTTACTGGTTCTAGTTTCTTCCCTTGTGGCTCTCGCTGTTTTTTCTGGTTTTGGCCTTGTGTTTCATTTTTGTCCCGCGCCCTGTTCTTGTGTTTTGTTCCTTGTCCGTGTGTTTTCTTCGTGTCCGCTGTTCCTTGCGGTTTTCCTCCCTTCGCCTGCCTTGGATTTTTTTGGGCGGGTTTTCTTGGTCACCTGGGAGTGTCCTTGAGGGGGGGTACTGTAAGTATGGCTCCTTCCTGTTGGTCTTGTCTTCGTGTATATTCTTGTTTAGTCTTCAGGTCTAGGTCCCCGTCTAGTTCAGTCTACATGTTTCCTTTAGGTCCCTTTCTATTAGTCTTCATGTTTGTTCTATTATACATAGGTCCCCGTCTAGTTCAGTCAGTCTTCATGGTTAAGTTCCCCGTCTAGTTCAGTCTGCATATCTCATGTTTATTTTAGGTCCCCGTCTAGTTCAGTCAGTCTTCATGTTTAGTCCTCGTGTTTATTGTAGGTCCCCTTCGTATGCATGTGTTTAAGTTCCCTTCTATTTTAGTCCACATGTTTGTTTATTATCAGTCAACCTTCTGGTGTAGTCTACATGTGTTTAGGTTCCCTTCTAATTTAGTCCACATGTTTGTTTTATTATTAGTTCAACCTAGAGTTCTCTCACCCTGATTTCCCTTCAGAGTTAACCTTGTTCTGTTAATCGTTCCCAGGTGTGTGTCGTTACTTCATGTCTTGTCTGTGTGTATATATACTCTGTCTGCAGTCAGGTTCTTGTCGGGTCATTCGTTTGTTTTCCCCTGGTGTGTCGTGTCCAGCTCCTTGGCCAGTGAGTACGTCTCTTCATGTTTGAGTTTCAGTATAAGTCACATGTTTGAGTTTTAGTATTCCTGCCACTGTTTGAGCTGCAGTTCATAGTTCTTAGAATTAAGTATCTAGTTACAGTTCCAGTGTTAAGCCAGAGTTACAGTTCCTCGTTTTTGCTTCGCTGACTTGTCAGTGTTTTGAGTTTTTGTGATTAAACGTTTTGGATTTTTCTACTCCTGCCTCCGAGTGACTACCTGTCTGCACCCACTGGGTTCTCTCACACACCGCAACGTGACAAACTCCTCTACTTTTACTAGTAAAGGAGAAAAAAAAACATGTTCAAAGCCACATTGTTGCAATTTTAAATGTTCACAATCATTTAAATGTGTCTCCTGCAGTAGGGCAATATCTACAAGAGCTAAGAGGACCTTTTTTCTTTTAATTGGTGAATGGCTTCCCTTAATGTTCCATGTGCATATTTTTAACATTTATAATCTAAAGTTATACTGTAATACAGTACCATCCAAAAAAGAAAAAAAGAAAGTTACATATGGGTACTGAAATATGCTGAGCTGAAGAAAAAAAATAACCAAAACCAACAGGTAAAAACAACAAGAAAAACAAAAAATTGGATTTCCAGGCACGCTTCCCCCCTAAAAAGTAAACAGGGGGCCATCTTTCTTTAACCAAACAAGTGTACATCATCGCCCAGATGATAATACACACAGGTAAACAAACCCAAAAGAGAGAGTCCATCACCTCTCCATCGTTGTTGCGCACCACTAAAGTTCATATAATAAAAAATATATATATAGCTGAGCAAAGCTATATCAAAATAGATCATAATCATAGTTACTCACGGTCGTTGTGATTTATGAAGCGTTCAGATATCAGGCCCCTGATACCGTCCGGTCCAGAGCGTATCACTTTAAGCTGATGGCTAGTCAGCCCAAACTGTCCATAAATTCCATTGCTTTATCTGGAGAAATAAAAATCTTTACTTCCCCATCGCGCACAATCCTCAGCCTGGCCGGGTATAGAAGGGAGTATTGGATGTCTGCCTCCTTCATCCGTCGCTTCACCGCGTCGAATTCCTTCCGTCTGCGCACGGTGTCTGCCGAGAAATCCTGGAAGAACATTATCCTGGAGTTCTGGTACATCAGGGGCTGGTCTCCGCTCCCCGCACGCCGTGCGGCTTCAAGTACTTGTTGTTTGTCCCAGTAGTTGTGAAACGTGATCAGCACAGGTCTTGGTCTCTGTGAAGGTCCAGGCTTTAAAGCCTGTGTGCGGTGCGCCCCCTCCAGCTTGATCCGACCGCTCTTGGTCTCGATATGCAGAAACTCAGGCAGCCATTTTTCAAAGAATTTTAAAACTCCAGGGCCAGCCTCTATGCCTTCTTTCAAACCAAGCACCCGAATGTTCTTTCTCCTGCCTCTGTTTTCCGTGTCCTCAAGTCGTTGTGCCATCACAAGAGTCTCTTTTTCCAGCTTTTTTATGCGAGTTGTAGCCTGCTCTAGGCCTTCCTCCTGAGCTACAATCCTCTCTTCCATATCTGTAGTGCATCGGCCCAGCTCCTTTATCTCCGCGGCCTGGTTCTTAAGCAGTTCAGCCAAAATGTCTACTTTTTGGGAGATAACTGCCGAAATATTCCCGGTAATTTCTTCAATGACTTGTCGGAGAGCCGGGTCGAGTGTGACGGTCTCGCTAGCAACTGGTAGCCCCGCAGCTAGCTCCGTGTTAGCCACGCTACCTACGTTAGCCAGTTGAGACTCTGCGTTGTCTGCCTTGTTGTTTTTCTTCGCGGTTCTAGGCGGCATTGTGCTGGAATAAATCAGCGAAGGCTTGTCGACGGTCGACGGTCGGATGATCACATTCGAGTCTTGTTTGCATTATATTCTGCCCAACAACGAAGCATATGGTGCACAGCCCAATGAAGCCGACTACTCACTACGCCACCATCTTCATAATATTCCTTCTTATGTTTCCTTACAATCCCTACTAATTTATTTTTATGCTTCTTATATTTTTCTTCTGCGTTTTGTGTTTGCAATTTCAAGAAGTATGAATACAAATAATTTTTTTTTACAAGAATTTCTCAACCCTTTTGTCATCCATGGTTGGTTAACAATATTTCTCTTTGTATAATTTTTGCACACACATTTTTTTTCATACAGAGCATCTAAGATATTGAAAAACACATCTTAAGATCTGTTCACATCATCAACATACAAACCATTCCAGTTTTTTTTATAGATCATATTTTAATTTATCCAAAGCTTTTTTTGATGTGTTCGTTATTTTTTCTTAGTTGTAACTGCTGTTGTGATGCTTTGATCATTTTTATAGATTGTGAAAACTGGTAAATGATCACTTAAGTCAGTCGTTAAAATACCACGTATCACATCCCTATTCATTATATTTGTGAAAATATGATCAATTATTGTAGAACTATGAGTTGTAATTCTTGTTGGCTTTGATATCAACGGATACAGATTTAAACTATACATTGAATTTATAAATGTACTGATTTGAATCTGTTTTATTTCCTAGATCAATATTAAAATATACACACAAACAAACTTTTTACTCTTTTCCAATAGCTCCATGATTTTATCAGTGAATATTTCTATATTTGATCCTGGTGATCTATATACACAACTTATTATTATGTTTTATCATTCTTGTTTATTATTTCTATAGTTATCTTTTCCATAATATTATCAAAAATTATTGACATTTCATTAATTAATTTACATTTTATTTCAGTATTAACAAATACATGTAGAGTGACTCCACCACCCCTTTTATTATCAGAGAGTCAGAGAGTCTTTATTGTCATTTGCACCGCATGTGGTACATGTGATGAAAACGAGATTATGTACACGGGGTCCCAGTTACATCCAACAACAAATGCAAGAGAAAAACAG
The DNA here is from genome assembly GCA_038048925.1 of Garcialebias charrua. Lineage (NCBI taxonomy): Eukaryota > Metazoa > Chordata > Actinopteri > Cyprinodontiformes > Rivulidae > Garcialebias > Garcialebias charrua. The sequence goes on along the minus strand of JBBPBX010001874.1, from coordinate 73,749 downwards.
TAATAACATCTAGAATTAACTAAGAGAAACATCAACTAGTAATACACTAAGCCCTAATGTAGTGGAAAAACATCATTATAAACAGCAGCACGAACATGAGTCTGTATGAGCAGATGGTCACAGATGAACACAGCAACAAGAAAACAGATCAGCATCAGCATGATGTGATATTTTGCAGTGTTTATTCTCATTATTTATTTATTCATGAGTCTAACAGCCTCAGGGTAGAAGCTGTTCCTCAGTCTAGTGGTTCTACATTTGATGCTCCTCAACCTCCGTCCTGAGGAACAGAAATATTATTTCTGTTCATATGATATAATTCATAACCTTTGATGTGAACATTTGTATTTTCATCATTGAGCCATGTCTCTGACAGTGCTATTAGAGTAAAAGTTATGTTTACTTGTTTTAAGTAATCTGTTATTTTGGATATATTTGCATTTATACTTCTACTGTTGAAGTGAATATTAGAGAGACCTACATTTGTCATATTTATGTCCTTAAATTGCTCTTCATTATAATAGTTGTTATCTTTTATAACGAGAAAAAAATTATATCAATCACATCTTCAACCAGGGGTTACCGCTACTAGAGGGCGCTAGGGCGCCGCCCCTCTGGAACCTCTGTAGCTCTTCACCATTTGAAGATTAATTTTTTTTTATAAAAATGAAATAATAAAATAAAAATATTTTGAAATGTATGCATATATGTTTTTAGTTGAGTAGGATAAATATTCTATGAGTAATGATGAGTTATATTGTTTGTTTCAAAAAACGTGTTCTGATTGTGACGTGCTTCCGGTCCTCCGTGGGCGCCGGCAGCTTATCCATTGACTCTCGTTATCAGTAACGCATGTGCAGTTATGTCCCAACTTTACAAAACTATTGGAGTCTTCAGGGCGCAGTTTTCACCGCCCTGGAGGCCTGGACTCGTCTAACGTGAGCTCTGCGTATCGACAGCATGTTTCCGGTCGTTCATTAAAAAAAAATTTGAGGAAAATGAGCCATGCACTGACAAGCAGGCTGGCTGCAGGTACGTTTTGACTCATGAAAGCCCTTATCTAATGTCTATTTGCATTTCTGACTTATATGCCTCTCAATTTTTATATAGCTGTCTGTGAAAAAAGCCTTCAGCTGACTGTTTATTCTGGTGAATTTGTTTGTGGAGCTAACATGCTAATGCTAGTTTTTATCTAATGCTTATATTATTATATTACTATTCCTGACTGATATATGCCTCTCAACTAGATCTTGCAAAAGTGTTTTCTAAACGTTATGTGTTTAACAAAGGCTTATTCTTACATATTATTAATCAATTATTGTTGGATTTTGCTGCATCTGACTGAATCTTTGCTACTTGTTAAAACTGAAATTGGTCCTGCAGAAAAATGTTCTGATACTACATTCAGTAATTATCTAAAACCAGAAAGTTCTTCACTCAAGAGACTCAAATGCACATTTGCATCTTGAAGTCTTGTCTGATCATTATTCCAAAGAACATCACTTTTAAAAATCCATTTAGGATATATTCAGTTTTGAAGCAAGTTATTTTAACTCCAGCTTGTGTACAAAACTTGAGCTGAAGTGACGTCAAACCTGTTAAATATCTGACAATATAAACATTTTATATTCAACAGATGTCTGCTATATGGTTTTATGAACCTCACTGTTTGTAGCAGCCCTTAAAGAGAAATGTTCTTCCACTACAGGACACGATGATGATGATGAGGGAACCTCTGGTGATCCAACCTGGATGTGAGAAGTGAGGAGACACCACTAAGCCGAGATCAGATCCAAACACCGAACAAGTTGTTCCAATGAGGCACCGAGGACGGAGGACAGGAAGTGATTCACGTTGAAACCATCAGATGAAGCAGCTCTTTGTTCAATCATCCACAGTTACATTTCTCTGACTGATTGATTTGTTTTTACTAAAATGGTTAAAATAAAACTGGACTCTGAGCCTCTCTTAAATCAAAATACACATTTTTTTGGGTGATACATCAATAAGAATACAATTTAGAATGTGTTCAGTGAACATTTTATTTTCTTACAAGAGAGTCACAGCGCCAAGTTACAACAGAAGTCGTCTCAGGGCACTGAACAGAAACAATCAAATATAAAAATAATAAGTTAACAGAAACTTTCTGCTGCTGGTGGTGGAACCAACACAAGACTTATCCTTTGCTGTCAGATTTTGCTTTTTCATATTTGTGTTCATTCCACACCCAGCAAACATGTTGTCCACTGCAGGAGACACTGTCTGTCCAGAACACTCAAACATACTACCTGAGAAGTTGAGGAAAATGATCATATCTGCTTCTCAGGCAGTATGTTTGAGTGTTCTGGACAGACAGTGTCTCCTGCAGTGGACAACATGTTTGCTGGGTGTGGATTGAACACAAATGAGAATGCAAAATCTGACAGCAAAGGATAAGTCTTGTGTTGGTTCCACCACCAGCAGCAGGGTCCTCAGACAGAACGGCTGGTGGAATCCTGGTCCATCTGCAGCTCTCTCTTCATGTTCTCTTCTTCAGCAAAAGCTGGACAGACTGCAGGGAGGTGTTTCCTAAACAAACAACAGGTTCATCAGTATTATCAGTAAAAAAAAGGATTATTAAATCATTATTAAGATTGAGAATGTATATAATTTCATCGTACACTCTCCTCCTGCACTCCCTCATTCTCAGGCCTTTCTTCAGACTGCAGCATGGTGACCCCATCATCTCCACAGTATTCTTCTGTTGACCACAAAGAACAATTACTTGTATTTAGTCTAAAAAAGCTAAGTCTGGTCCTCTGGACATTCTTTGAGATTAAATGAGTTTTGTAATTTGTAATTACATTATTATTTATAATAATGCAATTACATTAATTATTTATTTGTAATGAGTTTTAACAAGTAGCAAACATTGAATGTCCAGAGGACCAGACTTGGCTTTTTTAGATTTTTCTACCTGGATTATTGAGCATGCATCAGGGTACAGTATTATACTTGTATTTAGATTTCAGAATTTAATAGCAGAAAAGATATTTGTGCATGAATGACAATTCACCTGCTCAGTTTGGTTCTACTACCAGACACGTCACCCATCTAGGATCCATGCATCCATCCATTCATCCATCTAGAGCAGAGCAGCTCTTCTCCACCTTATAACAAGGTGGGATTAATTAATTTTGACAAGTGGTCCATGCAGGTGGTGTGTTTGGGTTGATGGTTTCACCATGTCCCTGAAAACACATATAAACAAACATTAAAAAAAATCCTGTTAGCTTAGCATTACTGCATTATTAGCCATTTCAGGTTGTTTGTCCAATAAAAAAATATGAGCTAATGTTAGCATTGTGTTTGCATTTGAGCTGACTTACCGCTTTAAGTGGAGTATAACTTCAAAGTCAAAGTCAACTTTATTGTCAGAACTGCAATATGTACAGGACATACACAGGACCGAAATTGCGTTTCTCTCAGTCCCTCGGTGCAACAGTAACCATCTAAACACTAAACACTAAAACATTTAATAAACATAAGCATAAAATAGTAAAAGTGTAACACTGTCCTGAGTTTTTTCATAATAGTATAAAAGTATGAAAATTTACACCAACACTGAAACACCAAACACCCCTAAAACACCAAACACCCAATGAACATAAGCATAAAATGAAATAATAAAAGTGTAATACTGTCCTGAGTTTTTGCATAGTAGTATAAAAAGTATAAAAAGTATATCTATAAAATAAACTGAAGGTTCTAGCATTGACATTTGCAAAGAGTGGCACAGCAGCATATAAGTTAATGTACACAGTATATGTATGAGGTATTTGATGTTGGTATATAGGCAAAGTGGCATATGCAGTGAGGCACATAAGGCACATTTGGCATCCTTAGATAAGGCTAGTCAGAGAATGCTGTATATGTATCTGCAGTAGTGTAGATAAAAGTAGTGTAAATGTAAACAGTAGTAATAAATGTAAAGCAGTAGTAATAAATGTAAACCGTATTAATAAATGTAAACAGTGAATGTAAACAGTAGTATGACTATAGGCAGTAATGTAATACAAACATTAGTGCAAATATGAGAAGTAGTGCAAACTGAATGAGCACATGACCGAGAGTTTAGTGAATAACCCGTTTGATGACACAGAGTCCAGTGTTATAAATCTTGTTAGCTACCTTAATGTTGGTATGAGACGTAGTTTATATAGTTTTATTTACCTGATAGAGACGACGTCATGGACCACACTGTTACTTCTGAGCGAACATAATCTGGCTGAGCTCATCAAAGACGGGCCACGTTTTTACTTCACTCTCCTTTGCACAATATAAAATTATTGCAAGTGCTGCACTGAGCTGACTGGTCATTTTATTAGTTAAGCCATAATTTAAACCAGCTGAAAAAACACTTCTGGTGGTTGAATTCTTTCTTCTTTGTGGTTTTTCTTCTTCTTCTTTTGGTTTATTGGCGGATTGCAAACATTGTTTAGATGCATACCGCCACCTACTGACCAAGAGTGTGTAGCTCATGGCATCCTTTCCTTATAAGTGTACACTACAGCATTTTATTTTTAATATTGATGTTTTGTAAATATTTAAACAATGCTTTTTTAATATAATTTATTTTATCCCTATCACCTTCAGTACCTAATATTCCTAGCCTGGCCCTTGCCTTCCTGCACAGCTCCGCTCAATTCTCATTTCCCTTCACTGCTCAGTCTGGGACTTCTCCCATAGACAACAATTTCTCCGGTAGATTTTTGACCGGACCAATCAGAGAACAGAAGGGGCAGAGTTTTTGGCCCCTAACCCACGCCCCCACCTGTCCCAGCGCGCAGCCAGCGAGCATTCACATGTTCTCATTCAAAGCGATGCAAAGCGATGCAGGACTGTTTTATATGTGACACAAATGTGTTAAATTCCCCTTCTTAATCCCTTATCTGGAGTTTTCTTTTGTTTTTTTGCCAAAAGTCAAGTGATCGCTCCCTCCTCCCTCCTCCTCCTCCTCCTCTCTCTCCGCTGAGTGCAAAGAATAAGGAAATGACTGAGGTTGTCACGAGAGAATTAAACTAGGGTTTTACGTTGCTGCCCGAGTCCCTGCATATTTTCTGGTCTTCTGGTGTGCTGGACCAGCGCTACATGGTTTTATTTTATTTTATTAGAACGTTTTATTAACATATAAACACAGAATATGCAGCGGCAGCGAGAGACTGCAGCAGGAGGCGGAGCTGAAGTCAAGTTCGGCAGAGCACAGAGGGGGAGGGAGCAGAATGCTTTCCCTGTTCAAAATTTTTCTGAGATCCAATGGTTTTGTTCCTCAGGCAGAGGCCACGCCTCCAGCAAGAATCGTTTCTCTATGGAGAAAGTCCAGACCCTAGTACAAAGCGAAGTGAAGAACAAGGGTCTCGTTTTAACCAGGCTATAATATTCCTCCCAAACTCCAAAATCTCCCTGTCTCTTTGACTTTTTCTTTTAATCTCTCCCTATCATCTGTAAATTTAATGTACTCTATCAGTACATGTTCTACACTTTGTGTATCCCCACATTCCTCACATCTACTGTCACCCCCCTCCCCCCCCCTCGTGTGCTACTGGCACTCAACAAAACTGTATATCAATTATTATTGTTATTAATATTATTATTATTTATTTTCAGTGGTGGGCCTTCGACCGCCAGGGAGCGCTTATGCGCTAATCCGCTTATAGCGTAGCTAAATAATCTGTTAGCTTTACAGCGGATTAACTAACTTTTATAATTCATACGCGGATTTGCGCTATTTTTATTTAAAATGCAGTACCGCTAATAACTAATTATCTATCAGTAAAACCGAAAAAACTTATTTACAGGCCCGGACGACTGCTAACAGACCATATCCTGTCAGCGCCGGATGTGGTCCGTGACAAAAAAGCGTCCCCTCAGTCTCTTTACTAGAGCGAGCGCTCTCAGTTAGCAGCCAGTGTGTTACTCTGCAGCCTTATTGCTTGTTTTCGAAGAGTCAGACGAAGAGTTTTTAACATGGAGGGTGAACTTATGGATGTTTCTCAGCGGCCTACGCGACGCGTCTGGATTTTTAAAAGTATTTCGCCACTGCCCTATTCAAAATGGCGGCCGCGACGGCCACAGAGGTTAAGGACTTTCCATAAAAACACGGTAAAAACAATTATTTCTTTGCTGAGAAAAAATACATTTCTTGTCTGACTTTATAGCACAAGGTTTTTCTGAGCTTAACCGGTTCAAATTGACAGGCTCTGCTCCTGTCATGTTTTTTCATGTTGTTGCTCACTCTCCCTCTGATGGCTCCTTCTCATCCCTGCACCTCCTCCCCTGTCAGATGTCCCACAGGTGTTCAGTGTTTAGTTGATTACTTTGGTCTGTATTTAAGTGTGGATTCAGGTCTTTGCTTTTGTCGGGTCATAGTCATTTTCTCCCTGTCAGCCTTTTGTTTTCATTATTAAAGTGTTTATCATTTTACACTTTCCGTCTCCGAGTCCTGTTCTGCCTGCATTCTGGGTTTGCTTGCTCACCGGAACTGAATCGTGATACAAATGGTCAAATCTGCTGGATTAAAAAAAATATTTTGCCAATTGCCCTCTTCAAAATGGCGGTTAGCGTGTTAGCATTAGCGTCCGCTAGCATTGGTAATACATAAGTGCTTTTGAAATTGTGGACCTAAATAAATCAATAAGTGCTTTAGAAATAGCGGAACAAATTTTTGGATTAGCGCTACCCAGCACTGTTTATTTTATCATTATCATTTTTTTAGACATAGCCCCCCCTGGTGGACATTCACGGGCCGCCACTGTCTTCAACATTATATTTTTAGGTCCTGAGTATTCGTATGTTGTCATATTTTAATGTATTTGTTCATTTCATTGTATCCACCTTATTATGTGGGCTGCCATGACAGTTCTCTACTTTCGCCTGTCGGTTGTATACTTCCGGCGGAAGTAAGGTACCAGTGTTTTTGCTGATAAATGCATGCCTGCACACCAGTTAATTTTCTCTCGTTTTTTTTTTTTTTTTTTGTGGTTGTTTCTTGCTGGATTAGAGGATGTTACAACCGGGTAGACGTTTGGGCAAAGCACAGTTCTCACTTAATCCCAAAAATATAAAAACGTGAAGGATTTATCTCCATCGGAGTAGCTGACCGCAGCTCCTCCTCCAGCTAGGATCTGCTGTCAAAGACGTCGTGCTCCGATCACCTTTTGTACGGTAAACAAAATATTATATACAAATCATTTTGTGAAACAATATCAGAACAATGTTACAGTATACTGTCTGTGTGTTGGAGCTGTTTTTTTTTCATGATTTAGCATCTCTACTGCTGTGGTTAGCTTAGCATGTCGCTACTTTACATGCTAACTTCCACACGGTAACACTCACAACAAAGTGCTGTTTCTGGTCCTTGATAAGCCTGGACTTTTTTTTGGCTGTGTGTTATTTCAGTTAAACCTTTATTTAGCTGGTTAGATATGATTGAGACAGTTTACACATCTTTTTTCCAAAACAGACCGGGTCAACAATGACAGCAGGTCTCAAAACATGACCTGTCATTAAACCAGTTATTAAAGCACACTTAAAATAATGATGTGAATAAAAGAAGAGAAAAATGCTCATGAAGCTAAAATTGTACTAAAATGTGAGTAAATATCTGTTAAAGTATTTACTAACCAAATCTGTCGGTAAATAATATAAATACAAGTGTGATACATAAACAGTACATACATACACTGTATGTGTATACTGTATACACACTTTATATACAGTACATACATACATACTGTATATACTTGCTGTATATGCATGATACACACACATTGTATTTAATATACAGTACATAATATTTGAACACTACAACATTGTCAGACTAGAACTATCAGTTTGTTATGATTATAGGTCCCCTGTTACTCTCATGTGAATAAAGCAGTGGGATGCTGTCTGTACAGAAAATATTCGATAACACAAGTTCATCTTTTGGGTATTACTACATTTGTTCTATTGAATTATTTCTTTTTTCAGGAAGGCCTGTACACACTGTACGCCTGGGTCTTGGATTCCTGAAGGGTTGGCTGCTTGCTCCAGTCGGGTGTTCCCACATGACGAGGAATCTGTTCCAGTTTGTTTAAAATCAGAAACTGCGCTCAGCCCCATCATTCCTTGTTGAAGAGTGGTTTGATCTGGTATTTATTCCGTAGCCAAATCATTTTCAGTAAAATACATAAAATCAACAACAGTTCTCATATTGTATTCAGTTTCAACTGTTTTGAAATGATTCTCATTATTAGACACTAAACAGCGTGTCTTAATTATTGAAATAAAGAAGGTGAATCTTGGTGCAACTGTTTTATTCAAACTAAAGGTAAGCGCACATGTTACATTTAGGAATGCATGTACCGGTATTCACAGTAACACCAGATGAATGGTCCACGTGGAGCTTGATCCATCTCCTGGGAGTACCTGCAAAGAAATATAACACAAAGGAGGAAAACAATTAAAATGCTGTTCTTGTTTCAGGGTTTAAAGCAATATTTAACCTGCAGGCCTCGGATAACCTGTTTTAAGAGCAGGCTCAAGACCCATGTTTTTAACTGCATTTCCTGAACTGGTTCATCTCTGTTCAATCTATACCTTTCCCATACTATTTAATTAAATTCATTAATTAATTTATTTTGTGTGTGTCATTTGCTTTGATTTTGTGAGTTTATTGTTTTATAATTCTGTACAGTACTTTGAGCTGCTTTTAGTATGAAGGGTGCTTTATAAATAAAATTGATTGATTGATTGATTGATTGATTGATTGACCAATGGATTAAAAGGAGTTACCAAACTGTAACTTTTCACCACTAACTTTATTATCAAAGGCAGATCATGGTGGAAAATAAATAATATCAGTGACATTTACAGTAAAACGTTAAATACTATGACTGAGCAATAATTACAAATAATTTATTTTGTTAACACTAGTTTAAGTGTGAAAGGCAGTCATAGGCTAAATAAATAATGTAGTAATGTGAGAAATAGCGATCTTTTCTGTTATAAATACATCAGGTAAGCTGAAGTAGCACAGATTAGCTTAGGTGCTACAGCTACGAGGGACATTACATGTATATTGTAATCACTTACTCTGCCAGTCCCCAGAACTGTTATTAACATGAAGATTTGGATGTCCTTCACAAATCTGTTACTGGTTATAGCAGCCATCCATGGCTTTAAAGCTGTGAAGCTCCTCATTGCAGGCACTCCTCATAGTAATTAAATAATTAACAATATCAGTTATATATACAGTTACTGAACTGTCAAAATTATCATCACAACAACATCTCCTGACCGGTCTGATTGAGGAAGTGAATCAGAGTTTACCCCTATGGGTTGGAGAAAGAAATCATGTCAGACGAAGCAGACACGTTGTCACCAAGAAGTTACTCTGATACTGAACTGTCAAAATTATTAATATTGGTATATCTGATATATACACTCATATAGTTTAATGATTTTTTAAATTTCTTCCATATCTGTAGAATTATCTTCCACCGACTCTTGTTTCTTTTGTCCACATTTTTCATCTTTACTTACAGTACCTGTGGTCTGGAGGTAGCAGGTCTCTGGTTGGTGGTTTGTTAAGCCCGAGATACACTCATGCGTCCTCAGGTACGCCACTCTACGCGCGCATTTTGTGCGCATGTGTTTTGCTGATATGCTTCAGCATATGTCAGAAACTATCAGCTTTCAAAACGCTCGCGTTCTCCTTGTTGTAATATGAGCAGCTGGTCACGGAGGGGACTCAACTGAGCTCGCTGATTGGTCACTTGCTGACACGCCTACTGAATTGATTGACAGCCTTCAGTCAGCTGAAAGTGAAACCTCGAGAATGCATCATGAGCAGCTCGCTCAGACTTCTGCGGTGTTCTGATACGGTGTTTCTACTATATATGTTATAAAAAGTTCTCTCAGAAATAAAAATAATAACAGGGAGCGCTTTTCCTGCAGCACACAGCCCACCAGGGATATTTAAAACATCGCGCACCCAGGTAGGACCTGAATTCATTCATTTCAATCATCGAGTGAACGGAGGAAGAAGCGGTTACTTGACTTTAGGCAAAAAAACAAAAGAAAAGGCCCGATCAGCGATAAAGAAGGGGAATTTATTTAATTTGTGTAACATACAAAACAGTCCGGCGCCGGGGAAGTTTATGTTCAGACACCGCGCATCGCGTATGCGTAGTAAAAAAAAACTTTTGCGCATACGTGCCCTGAGGGGCTAAGCGGGGCTACGCTTTTGCCACAGCGTACGTACGCTGCATATAGGCGTATCGTGAGGACGCTCAAGTGTATCTCGGGCTTCAGATGAACCATGTGGCCCTTCCACGAGGCTCACAGGCCTAATGATGGTACCTGTAGCCCAGCACCCAGATCAGATGTTATCAGACCAGAACTCACGTCTCAGCAGCCCGCAGCAATCAGATCTGATGATCTGAAGAGGTCGGCTCACTAGCCTGGCTCAGACGGCGGTCCTACAGTTCATACACGGTGCCCGGCCTCCTCCGGTCGTAGCAGCTCTGAGATCGGCACGCTAGCCTGGCTTGTGGCTCCAGACTGCAGTACCCCAGTCCTTGAATGGCACTCGGCCTCCGCCGATCGCAGCAACTCCGAGGTCGGCGCGCTAGCCTGGCTCGTGGTACCTGTGGGCGGTTCTTCTGTCCGTGCGCAGCGTTCGGCCCCTTTGGTCGCAGCAGCTCCGAGGTCGGCCCGCCAGCCCAGCCTGTGGCTCCAGATGGCAGCTCTCAGGTCCGTGCGCGGCGCTCGGCTCCCTCCTATCGAAGCTCTGAGATCGGCCAGCCAGCTCGTCTCGTGGCTTCAGGTGGCAACTTTACGTAGCTTCAATCACGTGGCTCCCAACAGCCTGCAAAATGGTAGTCCATGGTAGTCAAATGGTAGTCAAAATGGTAGTCTTTTGACTGTATACTGCTCATGGACAATTGCAGATTTAAATTAAAGACATTTTAAAAAGTACTCAATAAACCATACAAAAAAACAGCTTTTATATTGTATTCATTATGCAATAAAAGTATGGATATTTAGTGCTTTCTCAGTAATTTACACACCTTCAAACTCATGGGAACATTTATTATAGAGCAGTGGTTCTTAACCTGGGTTCGATCGAACCCCAGGGGTTCGATGAGTCGGTATCAGGGGTTCGGCGGAGCCTCTGCCACGGAGGTAAAGAAAAAGCCTGGGAATATTTTATACCATTTGTCACAACATATCTTTGCGAGCAATCCTTTTCGAGAATGCTGGACATAAAAACGAAGAAAAGGAACAGACTTTGCTGTGAAGATGACATGAGAGTAGCACTTGCCAAGGTGAAGCCACGCATATCCCAACTGGTCTCCCAGAAACAACAGCAGAAGTCACACTGATTATTTTGTGTATTCAAAATGACAAAAAAAAAAAAAGTTAAATTCTTCAAATAAATCCTATTTTATTTTTAATTAGAAAAATTGTACAAAAATATTTTTTGGGGATGAAACTCTTATGGGGACGGAATAAAGTAATACCGTAATTTGTTGTGAGTTCATGCACTGTGTTGGTTTTGTTCTTTGAGCAAGGTGATGTTGATGCACGGCTCATTTTGTGCACCAGTAAATTGAATTTGGAATTTGGAAAAAAAAAAATCACATTTTATTTATTACCAAAGAAGGGTTCAGTGAGTGGGCATATACAACTGGTGGGTTTGGTACCTCAAAAAACGTTGAGAAGCACTGTTATAGAGTATCTTGGTCATGTAAAAGCTTCTGTTTTACCTTTTAGTTCATTCAAATGTTGGACCATAAGTTATTTGTACACTTTAAAGGGCTTCAATGAAGTCAAGAGTTTACAAAACATGAGACAAAGTTAAATCTCAGTCAGAGCTTTATTCACTTTAATGAAGATGCAGCCCCTATATCATTTTATCCAGCTCCAATGTGACAACTTGAGAAGTCTGTTAAATTGTGAGATATTTCTCAAGGTGGGAGTTTGTGCAGGGAATATTCTTGCAGGCTACTTTTATCCTTGCTGAGGTCATATTTGGATAGTAATAAGCCAGCACTGGCAACTGATAAGTCAGAAGCCGGACACAAGAAGGTAATTACTGTTGTGTCAAATATAACACACTGCATCAAATACCGCCTTATCTAGACATTAGCATACCTAGGCGACAAACTGAAACCTAGAGGCTAGCCATGCACAGAAACAGCTGCTGATTTTAATGGTCATAGCATTTAACTCAATGAATCAAATCCCAAATACTGCTGATGTTCACAAATCAAATAAAAGACCTTATATTCCTCAAAGGAATGGATATTACCTGTCAACTTTCATGCAGTACATTTAGACTGCGATCATCTTATGTTGATAAACGATGAAGGCATGTAGAGTATGCAGGAATTATTGATGTTTTTCCAACAACCAACAATAAAAGGCCCAAATGGCCTTCTATGGCCATTTCATGGTCTTTTAGGCTGTTTAATTTAATTGTTGGCTCATTGTTAGACAGTATCCGACAATTTTCAGTCAGGTCATTTGGACGGTTTCTTTTTTTTTTTTATTGTGCTGAGATGTTTCGCCTTCCATCCAGAAGGCTTCATCAGTCTGAGGAAACACCAAACAAAAACTGCTTCTCTCCCAACAGCTTACTCCAAAGTGGGAAAAAACTGTGGTGCTAGGATGGTCTCTGGGGCACGTCCACTGGCGTATGCCCATACCTGTATTATTGTGTATGTACTTTGGAGTTTTGAACCAGTTTTACATGACTGTCGACAAGAGAGAGGGCAGGCACCGGAGGAGAGGGCGTGCCCCAGAGACCATCAACCATCACATATGCTGGTGCTGGGTGGTCTGTTTTTGTTGTTGTATATCTTCAAACAGATGTAGATGTTCTCACAGCTGACCTACAACAAGTGTCTCAAGAATTTCTTAGATAAATATTAGATTAGGTCTATAATTAGCCAGAATTCCTGAATCAAGATCAGACTTCTAGTGAATCTAATGATCTAGTGTTCATGGGACCTCTATATTTTTCATCTGTAACAAAAGGAAATACGCACTCGAGGAGTGTATTTTGGTACACATAGGCATTGCAGTAATAGCTGTGAGGGCAAGACAACGATAGGAATTGATCTTTTCTTAAGTGGAAATAATTCATTTTAGAAGTGATTGAGCTACCCCATAAAAATTGTAAACATTTTCCCAATAAAGATCTGATCAATTATCAACATGTTAACCCCCACCACCACCACCACCACCACCAATAGTTATTTTAAATGGTTACAACTAAATATTTTTTGCAATCTTGTGTATTTATCCTATAAATCATTACAAAAAAAAAATGCTGTGACTAAAATATGGTTTGTTTTCAGTTTTCATGGCAGCATACAGTCAAGATCTCATATGAAATATTCATAGCATCAAATTCAAAATCTCTAATTTTACAAGCCAAAATTGCTAACATTAAGTTTGATTTTTGATGCTTTAATTGCAACCATAATGTAAATGGACTATACGTACATAGCATCTTTCTATCTTTTCAAGACACTCAAATTGCTTTACACTACAATCTGTGTCTTCATTTACCCAGTCAAACATCACTCTACTAGATCTCTACAAAGCTAATTGAATAAATCATTCTAAAGAGACTAATCTGTGCTTTATGACTTGGGACCCGAAGGATGCGGGTTCGCGCCCCGGCCACTACACACCTTGGGGTGTCTATGAGTGCACACCTAATTCTCCAGCTCCCCGGGCGCTGACTACGGCTGCTCACTGCACCACCTGGTGGTGGTTGGGTTAAATGCAGAGACCAATTTCGTCTGTCAAGTATGGGAACATACACAGATGACAAAAATGTGACATTTGTTTTTTATTTTATTTATCACATTCATATACCGATGGAACACACATTGGAGGCAATGAGGGGTTCAATGTCTTGCCCATGGACACTTCGGAATGTGGCTACTAATGGATTCAAACCCTCAACTCTTGCACTGGAGGACGACTGCTCTAACCAATCAGCCACAGTCGCAGTATCGCACACACAAAAATAATCTGCCTTTGTAAAACAGCTACCGGTACATGATTTTGTCTTCAATACTGACATTACCGAAGGTAATATTTTTTCACAAATAGGCAACAAGTATTACAGGTAGTTCACTCAGCTTTTTTCTTCTTCTTTTTTTTCCTGCTGCTCCCTTCTTTAGGGGTTGTCACAACAAACGAAGTCACATGGGGCCGAGATGGTGTAGAGGCAGGGCAGCCGGCTCATGACCGGAAGGTCCCGGGTTCGATCCCCGGTCACTGCATACCTCGTTGTGTCCCTAGGCAAGACACTTAACCCTGAGTTGCTCCCGGTAGGACTGGCTGGCGCCTTGCATGGCAGCCTACCGCTACCGGTGTATGAATGGGTGGATGGTTGGTACTGTGAAGCACTTTAAGGCCCCTCATAGGGGGCTGGAAAGCGCTATATAAGTAAGCTCCATTTACCATTTACATGAAGACATGGCAATTGTTTTTATGCCAGATGCCCTTCCTGACACAACCACAGACCACCGAGCTACCACAGCCCTCTGTGTGGAGCAGAGGGCTACCTAGGACGTTTGAGGGGAGCAGATGGTGGGGGCTAAGGTCTTGCTCAAGGGTAGAGTGGGGCAAATTAAGTTTTCTGTGGGCACTCTGGTTTCCTCACACAGACCAAAAACATGCATGTTAGGCTGATTGGTAACCCTAAATTGTCTCTAAGTGTGAGTGAGAGATTGAATGGTTGTTTGTCTTGTTTGTCTCTATGTGTCCCTGTGATGACTGGAGGCCTATTCAGGGAGTCCCCTGCCTCTCGCACAGTCATAGCTGTGCATCAGTGACACCCAAGACCTGAAAAGGAAGAAGTGAGTAAAGATAATGGATGTATGAATGGATGCAATTGAAAGCATCAAAAGAAAAACATAAAAACACAAAACAATGAAATAGTAAATCAAATAATTTTGTGTTAAATGTCAGTGAATACAGAGGTTTTTTGTTGTTATTTTTAGGAGAGATTTATAAGCAGGGAGTGAAGTGGCCTGTCTAATGTTGAGGGGCAGGTTGTTCCAAATCTTAGGGCGAATGACTGAAAAGCCTGATCTCCTCTGAGCTTCAGCCTGGTTTTTGGTCCAACCAAAAACACCTGGTCAGACGTTCTTGTCACCCAAGAAGGACCAGGAGTAGGTCAGAGATGTGTGCAGGTGCAAGGCCATTGATGCACTTAAAAGTCAATATGAGAATTTTAAAACCAATTCTGACACGCACGGGGGCCAGTGAAGGGAGGACAGAACTGGTGAAATATTATCAAACCTTGGAGTTCCTATTAACAGCTGAGCTGCAGCATTTTGGACGAGCTAGAGATGTGAGAGGGACATTTGAATACCCCAACATAAAGTTTGTTACAGTAGTCCAGCTTTGATGTAACAAATGCATGGACTACTTTTTCAAGGTCAGATCTGGTCATCACGGACTTAAGCTTAGCTATCTTCCTTAACTGGAAGAAGCTTTTTTATAGAACAGAGTTAATCTGTTTATTAAACTTGAAGTCTGAATCCAAAACCATCACAAGATTGGTAACAAACTGCTCTTGATATGGCTGAAGAAAGTCAAGGTTTACAGGAACAGAGACAGCAGTAGAGCTAGGGCTAAACATGACTTCAGTTTTCTGACTGTTGAAACTTAAGAAATTTGAACCTATTCATGTCTTGATGTCATCAAGATATTTTAACAGAAGGTGAATTGTGCATGAACTATTGAATTTATTGTTAAGACAATAAAGGCCTAAACAGGGTTAAGGGTTTTCTTCTATATCCCTGATCAAAAATCCAGGTTGAAACCAAAGCTGTTGCTCAAATTTCTTCAGCCAAGGCTATCACATTGTAGCCAAATAGGGAGCCCACAGGCCTTGCAGTAAAAACCACTGAGGTGTAACCAAGTGAATCAGAACGGTGAGCCTCTATTTGTCAGGAAGACAAAGGTCTGGTTTTCACACTGAGGTCACAGTTGCATGGAGAAGAAAGCTAGAGCCTGCCAGGTAAATAGGATGTCACTGTGCCTGAACAAAAGCATCTTAACCCTGTGACCTCATCAGCTTTGGGGAAAGCTTCTCTATTCTCGGTCAGTCATCAGAAGAGTGAGGCTTGCTGTTTTCACAACTTACAGGTTTTGGTTCCCCTCAGGCCCTACCGTTGCTCTTACAGAACAAGATACAAGAGCTGCAACTTGTTGCAACATGAGAGTTTACTTTAGTGTCTTCATAAAGGAAGAGTTACGACAAGAAAACACAGTTTGGAAGAAAATCAAACATTTTGTGTGAGGAGATAGATTATCACTTTTATATCACAAACCTACAAACGCACTGCAAGTCAAACTTCTTCAAGTAGCTTGAGCTATACACATTTTTTTTTAATTTTCCTTTACTGTCCCAAATTTTCTTCAAAGCACACCAACATGACTTTCAGAAGAAGCAGTATCAATTGTTCTGCATTCATGCTAATCGTAATGTTTTGGCAGATTGAGAGCTTTGAGCGCTGAAAGCAAAGGCAACTCCAGCTTAGAATTCAAAAGCCTTTTTATTTCGCCTCACACAGCCTGCAGCCACATGGCACTTGTGTTCTGACATGGCACATAAACACACACAAAAGAAGTTATTAGCGTAGATGCAAATCAAATTACTAGCAGTGTAAACTGCTATTCCTCCCTGCACTTGGGCCTGTAATTACTCTGGCTTATAGCACTATAATGAATGCTAATGACACACTACTGCAAGGCCATCAGCTAACACTTGTGTGAGGTTTGGTGATTTTCACTTAAGTTATGAAAGTCCGTTTTTGTCAATCGAGCATCCCATTCACTCTGATCAGTCTGAAAAAATAAAACACGTGGGGAATGTCTGTCAGGAGCACAAGCCTGAGCCTGAGCACAAGCCACCGCAAATAATTAAAAAACTAAAGGCCTGAATTGAATTCAATCATCCATATCATATATAAAGCACATTTTAGCGTTTCAAAAGAGATGACAAATTCAGCTAAACAATAAAGGCTTGTGGAAACAACAACAGTTGGACATGACTCAAACTATTGAATTCAATTCAGTTTATTTATATAGCGCCAAACAGGAGCAGACTGGGACAATAATACAAGCTGGGAATTTGATACCATCCGAGGCCACAACCGCCTGATTAACACAAAGCGCGCAGTTTGAATGCATGACGGGCCATTTTAGAATCTGACCTCTAGGTGTGCTTAGCCCTCAGTGCTGACAGTGGTTCTTGGCTTGAAAACGCAGTAACCATTAGAAGCATTTGGAAATTGGAATTTGAGGACGGGAGAAGGTGGGATGGTGTGGGGGTGTGGGGTGGGGGGAGACACGCTGGTGGTGGGGTCTCGGGGTAGAGTTACATTCGGGCCCAAAAATCAGACCAGACCCGGCCCCAGACCATAGCCATCATTTCGAAATCCACTTGACCCGACAAATTAACATACAGGTCCAAACCCAAAACAAACCCCAACATTTTTAATTAAGCTTTGACTGCTTATATAATTATTAACGGTCGGCGGACATGCATGGCTTAATGAAATGGGACAGAAGATCGGAGCTGAGGGTGTGTGCATTCTGCATTATTCAGACACAGACCCTGCTCTGACATGTCAGATATTTTGGGATCTGTCTGGGTTGTCGGGCGTGCACGTCCGCTGAGTGCAGCTGAATCTTTTTTAAATTACACCAACACATTCTAAAGGAAATAACAAAGATGTCTCATTTGTTTGAATATCTTTCTTTACTTTAACTGAACTTTTTTTTACTTCTTTCAAGGATGGTCAGCACGCAGACAAATGGCCACGTGCAGCTGATGATTGTATGACAAGCCATGTTGCCATATTTTAGATCTTCTGCCGCGCGCATCCGCTGACGCAATCAAAAGCCCGACAATGGCCTGGACCGCACATTAAGCACATTATTATGGACTGGCTCAGCCCTAATCTGGGGCGGGGTTTGGTGGGCCAGGATCTGGGTTCGGGTTAGAAATGATAGCTCTAGTATGGGGGTCCTCTCCCAGAAATTTTTGAAAAAAGTCAATGCCATTTCCTGCATTCTGTGTATTTTAACAGGTTGTTTAAACATCTACATTTACCTACATTAGTAAACATTTGATTCAATAACTATTTTAAAGATCATTGCACAACAATAAGTAATGCTAAGCTAGCGGCACACAATGCAGACATGCTAGTTAAGATGCTACAGACGTAGCACTCCGCTTTACATTACAGAACATAATGAACACTTTGTACAAAATCAGTTTAGTGGTATCTGATCATAACAAACTTATGCAACCAGAAGCTGCAATGTATATCTACACTTAAAACACACAGAATAAAGCACAACTAGCTTTAAGCATTAACTTTTAATTTTACCAATAATGCAATTATGACAAAAAATATAGGATTTACTTGCAGTTAGCTTCGTGCAGACTACCATGTGGTACCTTCAGTTTATCACTGTTGTCTTCAGCTGCTCATAAGTTTGGCCGCAGGGCTTTATCCCTTTTACATTTTTCCAAACTTTGTTTAGTTTTGGAAATTGAAAAAACTGTATTCCACTCTCTAAATGCTCAGGGTAATGTGTCTGAAGTATATGTTCTTCACTGACAATGTTTAACTATTTTTTCTGATGATTTTTCATGAACTCCTTATGACTGCAAAGTGTTCATCATACAATGACAATGACTGACATGTTGTCAGAGAATTAGGGAGTGGAGCTCCTGCAGGTAAGTGGCGATTCGACAAGTCTGCTGGATTTATTGATGGGTGGCGTTGAGGATCCAACTCGGGCAAAGAAAAATCATAGATTTTAATTCAATTCAATTCAGTTTATTTATATAACACAAAATAACAACAGAAGCCGTCACAGGGCACTGAACAGAATTATTTACATACACAAAAATAATTAAATAGCATTACTGGCCCATGTAAGAGGATTGTATGCTGGTGAAGATTCTCAGTCATCCAGGACATGATAAAATCAAAAAAGGCGTTCAGTACAGAAACAACTGGACTTTATTTGTAACAGAAGACGTTCCGCTTCTCATCTGAGTAGCTTTCTCAATTAAAAGAGCAGCGTGTGGAAGTAATGCATTTAAAAGCTGACAGAAGACACACACACATACCTACTGTATGTAAATTGACAAATCACACCTCACACCTTAAAGCTGCAGTCTGCAGTTCTGTAGTGCAGTCTGTAAGTTGTCTAAAAATATATTTTTAACATATTTCTTCACTCTGTCACTATCTCCTGACATACTGATGTTAGACAAAGATATCTCTGAAAAAAACTACAGTCCCCTTGCTTCTCCAGGTGGTAAATTGTGAAGCCACAGTGACCCACCGTTAACCAGCCAATAAAAACAGAGTTTTTAACCAGCCAATAAAACCAGAGCTTCTCACGCTCCTAACCCACGCCACCCCCCCGTCCCAGCACACAGCGGCCGCGCAGGTTCTCGTTGAAATAATTGCAAAGCGATTCAAAACTGTGTTGTATGTGACACAAATGTATTAAATTCCCCTTCTTCATCCCTGATCTGGACTTTTCTTTATTTATTTTTTTTGCCAAAAGTCAAGTGATCGCTTCATCCTCCACTGAGTCATGACAGAAACATTCAGGAAATGAATGAATTTGTCACGAGCAAATTAAACTCAGTTTCAACGTGGCTGCGTGCGGCTCTGCAGATTTCCACAAAGTTTTTAACACTGGACCCTGTGTCATCAAACGGGTTATTCACTAAACTCTCGGTCATGTACTCATTCAGTTTGCACTACTTCTCATATTTGCACTAATGTTTGTATTACATTACTGCCTATAGTCATACTACTGTTTACATTCACTGTTTACATTTATTAATACGGTTTACATTTACTACTACTGCTTTACATTTATTACTACTGTTTACATTTACACTACTTTTATCTATACTACTGCAGATACATATATAGCATGCTCTGACTAGCCTTATCTAAGGATGCCAAATGTGCCTTATGTGCCTCACTGCATATGCCACTTTGCCTCTATACCAACATCAACTACCTCATACATATACTGTGTACATTAACTTATATGCTGCTGTGCCACTCTTTGCAAATGTCAATGCTAGAACCTTCAGTTTATTTTATAGATATACTTTTTATACTTTTTATACTACTATGTAAAAACTCAGGACAGTATTACACTTTTATTATTTCATTTTATGCTTATGTTCATTGGGTGTTTGGTGTTTCAGGGGTGTTTGGTGTTTCAGTGTTGGTGTAAATTTTCATACTTTTATACTATTATGAAAAACTCAGGACAGTGTTACACTTTTACTATTTTATGCTTATGTTTATTAAATGTTTTAGTGTTTAGTGTTTAGATGGTTACTGTTGCACCGAGGGACTGAGAGAAACGCAATTTCGGTCCTGTGTATGTCCTGTACATATTGCAGTTCTGACAATAAAGTTGACTTTGACTTTGACTTCCTGGTGTTATGGTGTGCTGGACCAGCGCTCCCTGTTTTTATTTTATTATTTAGAACGTTTTATTAACATTTAATCACAGAACTTCGCAGCTGCTGAGAGGAAATGTAGTGGAGGCGGAGCATTCGGAAGCAGAGCTGAATTTCACCAACAGCAAGAGCGAGCTGAGCCATATATGGCTCTGAGGGGGAGGGACCAGAATTCTTTCCCAGATGAAAATTTTCCTAAGTGCTACGTTCTACCAAAAACTGCAGACTGAACCTTCAACAGTAGGGGTTTCTCAAAGTCTTTGTTAGTCTAATTCACAAACGTGGCTCCTCTGTTTCTATCAGGTGTGAATTGTCTGGGAATCAGCCCCAAAGCTGCATTATATGTTTTTGAAAGTTGG
The DNA here is from genome assembly GCA_038048925.1 of Garcialebias charrua. NCBI lineage: Eukaryota > Metazoa > Chordata > Actinopteri > Cyprinodontiformes > Rivulidae > Garcialebias > Garcialebias charrua. The sequence goes on along the minus strand of JBBPBX010001874.1, from coordinate 52,815 downwards.
AATCCGAGACCTCACCCTCTGTTAAGAGAAGGCCTTTCTTTTGTAACATAAACAGCTTCCTTCACATACCTCTCAAACCACCTGTGCTGTCGGTCCAAAATGTGCATATTCTGGTCCTCAAAAGAGTGTCCCTTTTCCGTGAGGTGGAGGTGAACAGCTGAATTTTGTCCAGAGGAGGTTGCTCTCCTGTGTTGGGACATTCGTCTGTGAAGAGGTTGTTTAGTTTCCCCAATGTAGAGGTCTGGACAGTCCTCGCTGCATTGGACCGCATACACTACACCAATCTGTTTGTGTGTAGGTGTTTTGTCCTTCAGGTGCACAAGCCTCTGTCTTAAAGTCCTGCTGGGGTTGAAATGTGCTGGGATGTTGTGTTTGTTAAAGGAAGGATTTCAGAAGGATTTTCAACAAACACAACATCCCAGTACATTTCAAACCCAGCAGGACTTTAAGACAGAGGCTTGTGCAATAGTCCATCCTAGATGTGATAAATACATGGAACAGTTTTTCTGCATCATTTAAGATGTTCCTAATCTTAATGATATTACGCAGGTGAGGGAAAGCAGTCCTGGTAACTTTTTTAATGCAAGGGTTAAAAAACATTTCATGATCAAAAATAACGCCAAGCTTTTTGTCATTAGAACTTGAGGCCAAATTAATGCTATCCAGAGAAAGTGATTGACTTAAAAATTTATTCCTAAGATGCTCAGGTTCAAAAACCACAACTTCTGTTTTGTCTGAGTTCAAAAACAGAAAATTCAATACTTATTTCATCCATCTTAATTGCTTTTCCCTTTTGTCCTTCATCCTTACAAAATACCATCAGTGTCCCATTCTTTAACTTTATCGCTCTTCTTAATTTCTTCATTTATTGCTCATGTTAGCTCTATTGGGTTCCAACTGCTAAATGAAGCTGCATCTTGATTAAGTTTAATTATTACTTTACTCGTCTTTTTTTCTCCTTGCTATATCTTCTCTAACACTATTGCTATCACACAATTTTTTCTTTTGATTCTTCTTTCGGGCAGAACTGTGGCACAACTGGTAGAACTGCTGCCTCTCAGCAAGCAGGTCCCCGATTCAAATCCCGGTCTGGGGGCCTTTCTGGGCGGAGTTTGCATGTTCTCTCCGTGCATGCGTGGGTTTTCTCCAGGTACTCTGGTTTCCTCCCACAGACCCAAAACATGTATGTTAGCCTGATTGGTAACTCTAAATTGTCCCTAGGTGTGAGTGAGAGGGTGAATGGTTGTTTGTCTTGTTTGTCCCCTTTCATAAGACAGGTCGGTCCGGCTTTTATGCGTGTTCAAGCCTCCAACGAGCATTCAGAAAACACGCAAACGCGGTTTGGCGGATTAAATTGACTCGCCTTTGATCCCCCTCTGACCCGCCACGGTTCATAGTGTCAGCCCCGGATCTGAGCCGCAGACCCACTTCTGAATGCAAGACGCGCGATCCGCGCTCAGAATACAGATGCCATCAGTGTGCGACCGCAGTCAACAGGCAGATTTATATTAAAAATGACACGAAACCACTGTATAAACTAGTTTCGCTGTTTTTCCCCCTCTAGCAGCGGCGTAGCGCGCTGAGTGTGTGTGCGTGTGAGTTTGAATAGGTTCTATTTGGGGTCTCGTGAACATGTTTGTGTGTGTGCGCGCGCACGTACATTTATTTATTGCTGAGGAAATATTTAAAATAACACGACACGACTGTAAGCTAGTTTCGCTGTTTTTCCCCCTCTAGCAGCGGCATAGCGCACTGAGTGTGTGTGTGTGTGTGTGCGCGCAGCCAGCTGTCCCATTTATTTATTACTGAGGAAATATTTAAAATAACATGACACGACAACTTGTACACATCTGTCCCACAAAAAATATGTTGCGGTTCAGTTCTGCTCAGCTCCACGCCTCTTTGAAGCCGCGCTGCAGCTGATCATATGAACACGTTTCTTTGAGCGGGACATGCCCGCCTTCAACTGTTGTCTTATGAATGACCTGGGGAGGGTTAAATCCGGACTGGTCTGTGCGGGAATAGCGCGGGTTTGATTTATGAAAGGGGCTTATGTGGCCCTGTGATGGACTGGAGACCTGTCCAATTTGTACCACGCCCCTTTCACAGTGATTGCTGGACATGGGCACCGGCGACCCCCATGACCCAAAATGGAAAAAGCGGGTAAAAGATAATGGATGGATGGACGGATTCTTCTTTCGCTTCTTTTTCCAAACAATATCCTACTCTTCAAATCTCATGTCACCTATTTCCGTACCACCCAGTTCATTTCCTGAAAACACAATTTAGTACTGTAGTATCTGTTGTGTGTGTCCCTTGTTGAATATAATGTTTTTAGCTGATTTTTATTCCCTCGATTATTCAAATTGGCTTGATAGTTGTTCAGCTATAAAACAGAGTTAAACAAGCTCAATAACTGAAAAGTGAATACTTTGGCTTCATAATTCTACTACAACAAATGGCCAATTTAACACCCACAATTTAACCACAATAAAGAATTCCTTGAAAATTCAATAAACAGTTAAAACAGATTCAGTGTTTTGATCATGCTGCTCAAATTTCCAACATTTACCAGCTTTCTTCAACAAAGCCCATCAGTTTCTTAGGGCCCAATTTTATAACACTAAGCTGACAAAATAATGACATTTTGATGTTTAAATTGTGTAAGCCAAGACAAAAACAAAAGGTTGAATCTGATGAAAGTGGTTCAGTATGGTCATCATGGTAACCACACACATGTGTTTGTCACTAACAGCTATCTTAATAAGAAAGCCAGGCAAAAACACAGAGTAGAAACAAAGCCTAAAAAAAATGTTATTAGAGTGTGAAAACTATGTCGTGTTGCAAAAATTTCTGGACTGTAAGTGTCAGAACCATTTAGTCGTCATAGGTGTCAATTTTTGTGTCCATTGCCTTCTATAGGAAATATGTAAAGTTTAACGGGCCCTTCCTTTTCAGTTTTGAAGGAAAAATTATGAACTCTCTGAAACAATTGGAGTCAATAAGTATTTGGGTGTGTGCACTCTGCAACTTGGGGGATTTCAGAGAACAACATGCATCTATAGCAGTGATTGACATTCTGGGTCAAAGAGAAAACTGCCTTTGTTTTTAAGCATTGACAGTAAGTGTAAAATTATCATGTTTTAGTAAGATTTCAAACAAGCCAGAGTACAGTTTGAGAACCAAAAGACCAGCAATGGTACTTTGTAGATGTAAAAGGTAAGTGCAATATTTACAATTGTGGGTTTCCAGGACCACAGGAGAGAGCTATACGAGGCAAGAAATAGTTCCTTAATGATGATTTTTGTAGTCAAGAGTTATGATCCGAGAGTTTTACTTGTCTAACAGGCAGGGAGCAGAGACCAGGAGATTGGAAGTTGAAGGAGATGACCAAGATGATCAAGTGAGTGAAGTTTGCAGATGGGAATGGAAGGGTGTTGGGTTGACATTTTATTGTAATCCTAGTAAGTAGCCATTCTAGAGGTGGGATCCAAGAAGACACTTGGAAATACTGACTTGCTGGTGACTTGAGTGAAAACCAAGGATCAATGAACTGGAAACAGGAGCACAAAGTGCACAAAAGTCAGTATAATCTTTAGAACAAATAATGGACGAAAGACAAAATGTTTCTACAGTTTTTTGTTTTGTTTGTTGAATGTCCAGAGGACCAGACTAACTGTTTTAGATTTAGCACAAATAATATTCACTATATGGTTGGATTCAATACAGGAATGGACAACATTCCAGCAGCATCTTGTCCAAACATTCTTAAGTACAGTATTGACAGGTCTCATCAGCTGTCTGGAGACAGCTTTGGGTCATTGGCTCCACCCTGCCACTCAGGAACTGCAAGAAAACTGTTAAGTAGTGGAAAACCCCAGAATCCCCACAAAAATCTGTGAAAATGGAAAATTTTAGCTAGCTCAAAATGTCAGCATTCATTACTAAAATCCCCATAAATTATAAAACTTAACATGTGCCAAAAAGCATATAAGGTGTGAAAATATCAGTTCAGTGATCTAACAAAGATATGTCAGGTACTCTGGATGGTTTAAAAAAAAACTGTAGAAACGCTTAGTCTTTAGTCCAAAAGACTTCACACAAGTCCTGTTTAGTCCGCTTTAATCAAACTCTAGTCTGTTTGCCTACAGTCCAGCTCGTTTGGGGAGGTGAGAATGTGCAATCAAACTCTGATAAGGACCAAAATAAGCTAACTCTAGTCTGCCTAAATACTGTACCTAGGTCTTGGTTCAGTTGAAGTGAACTCTGGCGTAGTTCGAATGCAATGTGAATGCAAGTGGACCGGAGACCGCTCCAAAAGCAGGAAGTGGACTACAGTTCAGGGCAAATAAACGTGCATTTCTCTTACCTCATATGAAACCGTCAGCCGTCGTGTGTGAACAACAACATTTTCCATGCTCTTCTTCCTCATCTACTGCTCATGCTGAGTCCATTATTGAACAATGTTTGCTTCGCACATGAGCCACAGACTAAACAAAAATCCTAAAACCACCAAAAATTGGACACCACTCCAGTTTGTGCAAGGACACCATGGGGGGGGGGCAGGTTGGCCCAACTCACTCAGTGCAGGGAGGGAATAAAAATGGGAACCGCACCAGCTGAAATGTAAACAAATGTTCTGAATATTGGTCCCCAATAGAACAGAGTCTACCGGACTATCAGCTGTGAAAATTACCTGAGGCGCTGTAATAAACTCAGTCTCATAAATAGAACCTTCTCATAGTGGATAAATCAATTTGATGTTGACATCCAAAATTACGTAGCTGTTCACATGATAAAGGAGGACCATCAGCCTAACAATCGACTGAGTGTCATGATGACCACTTGCTATTCACAGAGGTGTTGTGCTATGCTGTTGTTGCATAGAAAGGGAACCAGTGGGTTCTATAAGACTGTATGTTTAAAAATATGCTAGACAGAGAGTGACGAAAGAATGAAAAACGAAAGTGAAAGTCAAGGCGAACTGAAGCTGATTCAGATGTCTGCTTATTTTCCTTAATTCAGTCACAACACCACAATATTGGCGACGAGGATGTCTTTACCTACTCCGTTCATGCCATGCCCAGGGGACCAGCAACAACATTTTCAACATGGCTAAAAATGTTTGAAAACTACATATTGGTGATAGCAGCATTGGGGGATGGCTGGCCTGATGCAAGAAAGCGCACAGTTCTAATTCATGCCCTGGGTACGGAGAGTCATCAGCTTTCTACACCCTGCCAAACACTGGAGACACGTTTGCTGCTGCTATTGCTGCTCTAAAAGAATATTTTATGCCAAAGGTGAACGTCTTAGCTGAACGTCCACAAGTTTTGACAAAGAGCACAGAGATCAGATGAGATGGTAAACCAATTATTCGCTTCTCTAAGTGAGTTATCTGCTACGTGTGATTTTGGCAACATGGAGGAACAAATGCTACATGATCAACTGATCGGGCGTCTTGCTAACACTTGCATAAGAGAAAGGTTATTATTTGAACCGGACCTAACACTTGCTAAGGCTACTACATTGGCATAGTTCTAGAATTGCGCCGTTCAAGGTGGTTGCATGTTGGAGTAGCTCTGTTACTTTCATTCTGAGATATTACTTTTGAAAACTTTAATTCCTCTTTTTTCTGGATATAAATCACTTTTTTTGGATGATGATTTCCTAAGATGTCAGATGCTGTGAAGCTGGATTTTTTTGACAGAAATATCTTTGCTTTTGGACATTTTTTATGATGCGTAACCATAACAACAAGGTTGTTTTTTTAACAGTCGAGAACAGCTGATTAACATCACCAAAGCTCAAATAATATCTCAACTATAGCCCCAAATCCCAAATAAGTTTAAAAGGGGGCATCATGGATGCAGAGCAGGAGCAAAGAAGAGAGAGAAAGAGATAAGAATGAAGTTCAAACCATCTCTTCCACCGATCATGATGGGCAATGTGAGATAGCTGGGAACAAGTTGGATGAACTAATCCCATTGCGGTAAGCTTACAATCCTTTGGAAACATAGTCTGTTAACCCATGGAAAACTGAGTCTGTGATCCCTTGGAAACAAAGTCTTATAATCCACAACGGTACTTCCACAACGATTGGGGTTATCGATTTCATCAGCAAGAATGGATTTTAATCAGCATGTAGAGGGGATCCCTCGATTGAAGCAGAGGAGGCGGCCCTTGGATGAAGGTTGAAGACCAACGTTGGATTAGCAGGTCCCCACATCGAAGGTTGCAGGCTGGATGGCTTCCAGTCGGTGCCACCCTGGTTCAATGTGTCATGCAATTATGTGGTTTTAGGTGGGCTTATGATTGGGATTCTACATTAAGCCTTACCTATATGCACCTGGTATGTAAGCTATCATGGATTAGATCAGCTACAATTACCAATTAAGGGGTGGATCAATGCTGTAAAAATCAGATATAGGGATCTATACCTATAGAAATGTGGAGGGCTTCTGTAACGAAGGCCTCTTCTTTCAAACTATTCCTCCATTCATTATTTAGTTTAGGTTAAACTAAAATAAAAAAATGAAATCTAGTTTGGTCTAAATGTCTGTTGTCTTTTAGACGAACGACGCAAGATTTGGTATTCCCTATAAATTTTGAAGTCTATGGCGAGACTCATCAAAATGAATAGATCTAGAATAGAAACGATCGAATCGGTCCTACCTAAATGATTGGGAGGTCAGTGTAGATTATAGTACCTTAAGTAGTATTGATCTACAATGACTCTTCAAAGATTGAGATCTTTAACAAAATGAACAGCATGTTGGCATAGTTAAATCCATTTAAGTCTTCAACTAACATTAATCAAAACCTCTTTTGGCTGGGAGTGTTCAGAAAACAATAACAACTTCAATAACACAAAAGTAGCAATTAAGCAACTAAAAACAACGTTTCACTACAACAAACTCACTCTGGTCGTCAGATTCCAACGTGTCACACACAAGAAAAACAGTTCTTAGCTTTATAACCGATGTCAATTAAATCCTGCAGATTTAAACGGTTGTTAAGGTTAGTTTTTGTTGTGGGTTTTATGCTTAGCGTTTCTAAGTTCTAGTTGGAACGGTTTCTTTTCGCAACTAGTATAGTTTAAACTGTTTAGTTTATTTACTATCCTGTGCTTGGACGACCTTGTTTTCCCATGAAGTCTGTGAGTTTGCGAGATCCTTGTCGTTTGTGGGGTTATTGAAATCTTTGTCCTTGACACGGGCATGACCTAACATCACCCCCCTGTAGTCATGGGGGACCACGCGCACAGGTGTGGACGTCCGTCCATGGGCACGAGTTAGGATGCCTTTGTTTAGTTTAAGCTGTTTGCGCAGTTTATTGGGAGCCTTGTACAGGAACCTTATAGGTTTCGGCCAACGTATCTCTGTACGTTTACCTCGTTCTGCGTAATTCAGGTGTGTCACAACTGTCGGCGCAGTCGCAGGTGTGTCTGACTGGTCAGACTACGACAGGTCACTGTCGTTGTGATGTGTGTCTTCCCACTTCATGACTGAAAAGGTGCTCTTTGAGTCTGTAAGAACTATGTCATTTCTGAGTAGTTCTAGATTCAAATGCTCTGGAACCAAGGTTTCATCGAAAGCTTGGCTGATAGCCCAATTACCTGTCCCATAGGACAGTACGACGTCATCGGTGTGGGACCCTTGGATCTCCACACCTTCCTCTACCTGTGGTAGGAAGTGTGAGTTCGCCCCCCTTTTGTTTGAGGAGGGGTCCTCAAAATCTGTAACCATGAAGTCCAAGTGACCGTCAGCGTGTTGTAGACTGTCACTTTCAGGACTCGGATGTCCTTGAACCAAGACTTCACTGAAATCTTGGCTGTTTGCCGAATTACCTGTCCCACAGGACAGTACAGCGTCATCAGTGTGGGACCCTTGGATCTCCACACCTTCTTCTACCGGTGATAGGTAGTGCTCAGTGAGTGCTGAAGGTGTCAGCTCGCAGAGGAGGTTCTCGTGTTGGGCCAGAGTCCGGTCCACCTGTTGAGTCTCCTCTGTCTCACCTGTATATGAAGGTTCACTTACTGGGTTTGTGGTCTCGGTTGGGGAATCCCATGTGACCTCAGCGGTACCTGTTGTTAGACAGTCAGTGTCCTGACCTTGGGGAGGTACCTCGATTGGCAGTGGACTGCTCACTGTGGCCCACATTGTCTGACTGCCATAATCTATAATCGCTTCAAAGCGATTTATAAAATCTTGGCCGACCAGAAATGGGAAGGAGTCCACCGTAAACACATGTACCGGATGGCAAATTGTCGTCTCGCCAATCTGCATGTGAACCATGGCAATAGCTGTCAGGGTTGTACCCATTTCTGAGAGTCCTCGCAACTCTAAAGCACATTCTGTCAGGGGTATCTCTCTGTCAACACTGTTAGCGGTGGTCCGTAGCCTCTCAAACAGCTCGGCTGACATGACAGACACGTCTGAGCCGCTATCCAGGAGTGCCTCTCGCGCGAAGACCCCTTCCAGTCTGAGTGGCAGGTAAGCTTTCTTAGCGTGCCCCATTCTCATAAATTTACACAGAAACCTTCTAGGTTTAAGCACACGCTTCTGTGTACGTGTAACTCTGTCTGTGTAATCTTCGTCGCTGTCAATATCATGATAGCTGTCTGCCTCATGACCTTCAGGACGTGGATTTTCAGCAATCTGTTTGCTGTCAGCGTCTATGTCAATGATGACGATGTTGTCAACTGTGTGCACTGAGTTGTTGCAAAAGGCAGTGCTGCAGTCGCGTCAGGTTGAACAACGTTGTTTGTGATATCATCAAGGACAACGTCACACGTTGTGTCAGCTTGGTCAACCACTGTAACATTCAAATCATTTGACAAAAAACTTACCACCTCAGTCACTTCCGCGCGCGGAGGCGTCGTTTCCTTAATCTGGAGCTTGTGTGACTCTTTGCATGTCTCGAACTGTGCAGCTCGAGGGGCAGGGGCAGGAGGGCCGCTTCTTGGGGGTACATGTCGGGACAGACCATTTTTCAAAGGGTCACGGTTCCCAGACATCAACTTCTCTCGAAGTTCACCCACTGTGAGACCTAGGTGAGAACTCTTTTGGTTCGATCTGAACCATCTTGGTTCACCTAGAGAGTGAACACCTACCTTGTGTGGTTCTCCGCTCATCTCAGGGTTTTCAACCTGAGGGGCAAAGGGAGCAGAACTCCCCGTGAACCAATCAGAGTCACTGTTCCAGCTGGACACAATCTGTGGTTTGTTATTATGAAAAACCTGTTTACTTTTGCACTCTGTAGGAGAGGGAACCTCTTCTATTACCTGCAAGTGGGATGTGACCTTTTGACCCGGACAAACCTCTGATGGAATCCTAAGTTGTATCCTTGTCTCAAAAACCCACGCAGCATAATCTTTTATCTTTTCCATGCTGTCCTTTTCGCAATCAAACGTTAAGCGAACACATTTCATTTGGAAAGGCATGAGATACGTAGTGAAAAGACGTTTAAACTCCTCATTTTCCTCTAAGCCAGGGACAATTTTGCCCCCGGAGTAGGCCGAGAGGAGCCTGTCGTAGAACGACAGGGGACTTTCCCACGTATCCTGATGGACGTTCCATGCAGCCAAGTAATTAGCATACGATGAAGCAGATTCTCCCACTTTGCGACAAGCACGGGCAGGAATCCCAAGGCCCCCACGCATCCATCTAGGTTTGATAGAAGGGGAGGCCCCCTCAGGTGGTTCACCTGTTTGAACGTCCATCTTTGTACTGATTTTCTGTGAAAAATCAAGTAAAGTGGGTCTTATTTCACAGTGTGCAGTCTCACCATGTGATGCCTGCGGCAGTCAACATGGAGTCCAAGATGTGAAATCAAATAAAAATCAGTGATTTTTATTAATTTGTCGACCTGTGACAAGGTCAAACAAAACCGGCTGTCGTTGTGAGATTTTTGTGAAAATCAAAACAAAAGATGCCTCATGTGTGTTATTTTAAACTTGCAGTTTAAAATAAACAGGGACAGACAGCTTATTTTGCACAGAATTTATGATAAAAGTGTCAAGTTTTATCAAAATGCAGACATGTCTGTATTAAATCTGTGTAACTGTACTGCCATCAACATTTGATTATATGTGAAAATCAAATGAAAGGGTGCTGTGTCCTCAACATTCCAAAATGTACACTATTCAAAAACAGGAAAGTTGAAATGTTAGAGGGAATTGCATCAAACTGTATTCATAGATGCAACCTCCAGCAGATGGGGGTACAGCGCTGGATAAGTTTATCACAGCGACTGCAATTCTCTTTCTGACCGCTATAGAGGCGCTGTTGTCACCTGTGAGCGAAGCTGCAGCTTCAATCATTCACAGACGTCTAACAACGGACCAAAAACATCAATCAGAAAGATCTAGAGCCCTTATCGTGACAAAACTCTAGAACCCCAGTCTCACAAAAACGAAACGATGTGAGAAAAATCGGTTGAACTGTGAAACATTTTAAACTGCGTTTAAGAGAAATAAGGTCGGTCCTCATAAAGCAGTTGTAGCTCCCGGTGTCACGTGACCTGGTCACATGGCGATCGGCAGTATCTGAACAACTTACTCCTACATTCACTAAAGTCTCAAAAACACTGCGTTTAAACAGTCTTTTCAATGAGAGTAATGGACAAACAAGCATGGAAACTTGTCTGGGACCAGCAGCTGAAGTGAAAGTTGACGAGGAGTGAGCTCCTCACTCCCTCAAGCGTCAATACTTACAGCTTAATCGACCAATCACAGCAAAGACAGAACATTCAGTTCTAAAACCCAATTGTTAATGGGAAATGAAGTCTTCAAAACCTAACGCCACCCACGTGTGACGTGCCGATCGAGCGGTACGTTCACAGACCTGCGGTCGGTCGAACGATAGCGTGGAACGGACTTTTCAACGTTCTAAAACAGTCATAAATAACGCAAAACACCGCGGTTAAGCCAGTCTTCGACGATATCACGTGCATAGAACGAACAACACAGATAAACTGTCAGAAATGTGTGCAAAAATGAATATCTGACAACCAGCAGTCATACAGAACCAACTTTCTTGAACACGACACACAATGGACCAATCACAGCGCTTTAAGCAGCCATTTTGCCTCTAGGTACCACTAACGTTAGCTCCTCGACCCAAAATCTGGACACTCTTTCACAAAATAAACGTAGAATACACCACAGAAAATACTGCTAACGAGCCCAATCACATCCAGGCTAGCTCCCACGCCTCCCAAAGAAGGCAGTACGTCTAACTGTATAAACAACGGACTTTACGTCTATCGGAACCGGAGGTCGGAACGTCCGGTCCAGAAGCTGAGTGGGTTTCACCCGAACCTCGGCAAACACGTTGTAACAGATTAGGTAAAATGGAGCAGCAAATGAGTGAAACAGACCTTCAACAGCAATCCGCAGAAGTAATAAAATGAAGCAGAGGTGACACGGCGGTCACAAAACGAAAAAATGCATGCAACCTCGCGACACGTAATGAAACGTCTCACAAACAAACATTCATTCATCCGCAGCTTCAAGCATACGTCGAAATGTGAAAGAAAAGATAATTCTAACGGGAAACACACCAGACAATGCCACAATTAGCAATCTCCGACACTCACCAGCCAGAACTATTCTATAAGTCCACAACAGGATACAGAACTATGCCAACCAACACCGTGACAATAAGCTACACAAAACAACTTAATAACCGTCTCAGGAACGCGGACGAGCCACCAAAATGTAGTAATATAATGGGGGGTAAGGTATTTAAACACTTACAGGGCCACCATTATTGTAATGATATAGGACTTACTGGTCAGTTTACTGAATTACCTATATTTTAGATGCGCAGGTCTGAGCAGACTTTATCTGCACAAACTTGCCACCAATTCGCGAGTTCATCCTTTTTCCGGTATTAACTTGCTTTCACTGTGACTAGACAAAATGTAATTTCACAAGAGACTTCAATTTATGTTGGTCTACCAGAAAATAGACCTTTTATTGAAATTATCATGAAAGTACATTAAACATTTGTATCGATATTAGCTCTGATTTAATAACTACGTTGACAAGAATTCAAATTAAAATCAAACAGACAGTTAGGAACTTTTCTGTTGGCACATTACTTAACAGATTAATAGCTTATGAAAAAGAAGAAATAGGAGGAATGAAATAAGTGAAAGCTAAGTTAACTGAAGTTGGTTATTTTGAACCAGACTGGGTGACACCTTTTTCCCACACGAGCAGACTGCTGGGCTCCCGCACGCTCAAACACACCACGACTCGTTACCTGTTGACGGTTCGTCTCTTGGAGATAAGAGTGGAGAAGTGTCTGGACACACACGTGGATGGGTTTGTCCAACGGCCGTCCAGTTGAAACTTCAGCGTGTGTGGCTGATTCACGATACGAGGAAACTCGCCTCCCTCGGCAGGAAACAAAGGTCAAGCGCACAGACTGCTTTTTCAAAATAAAACTTCAGAAAACAAATTCTTCCAGAAGATGAGTGAGTGGGTTACAGTAAGCTTTACTGTAACACCAGCTGAAACGTGGGTCTAATTGACACAATGACCGGAACGTCTCCAGCTTTTTCCAGAGAAGAAACCAAGTTCTTAGGATGTTCTTCCCTCCGACTCTAAAGAAAATGCAGGAAATGGACCTTTATATGGGAGGCGGGGTCTGCCCACCTCCTTAATAACTATTGGCTGGTTTAACAAAATAAAAGATGGAAGTTTAATTCCATAGGCAGAAATGTCTCTTGACGGACAACAGGAAAACTGTTTACATAAACAGCCAGATGGACTGGCCTGTTGAGTCTAGCTTGAAGACAAAACAGAGAAGGAAGTGAACAGCTTTTACCCTGACTCATGTCCTAGATTTCAGAGCACACTTGTATTGTAGAAATAAACCAGCAGAAGGGTCAAACTCATGCAAGTAACAGATCATCATTGAAATGACAAAAAGTATACTGTAGATCAATTCTGAATTAACACACATTAAAGAGAAAGTTCAATCTGATTAATTAGTGTCCATTAATTCAAAATAATTGTAACCAGAAATAGTGTCCAGTTGTGTCCTTGAGAGCTTCAAGGAAGTCTAACACAGAGAGTTTCTGAGAGATGTGGAGAGGTGTACTTGAAGGTCAAGACAGAGGGCCTGTATCACTACAGTCCCCCTTTTTGGAAGTCATTGCCTGTCCTTGGAGATGAGTTCCAACACGAAAGGATACCACCGAATGTCTCTGACCTCTATGTAATCCAGCAAGTGGAAAAAAAAGTCAAAAAAAGTTCAAAATTATACTCCCATAATGTTTTTGGAAATTCCATACTGTTCGTAGGTAATCCCATTGCGGTAAGCTTTCAATCCTTTGGAAAACATAGTCTGTTAACCCATGGAAAACTGAGTCTGTGATCCCTTGGAAACAAAGTCTTATAATCCACAACGGTACTTCCACAACGATGGGGGTTAGTGATTTCATCAGCAAGAATGGATTTTAATCAGCATGTAGAGGGGATCCCTCGATTGAAGCAGAGGAGGCGGCCCTTGGATGAAGGTTGAAGACCAACGTTGGATCAGCAGGTCCCCACATCGAAGGTTGCAGGCTGGATGGCTTCCAGTCGGTGCCACCCTGGTTCAATGTGTCATGCAATTATGTGGTTTTAGGTGGGCTTATGATAGGGATTCTACATTAAGCCTTACCTATATGCACCTGGTATGTAAGCTATCATGGATTAGATCAGCTACAATTACCAATTAAGGGGTGGATCAATGCTGTAAAAATCAGATATAGGGATCTATACCTATAGAAATGTGGAGGGCTTCTGTAACGAAGGCCTCTTCTTTCAAACTATTCCTCCATTCATTATTTAGTTTAGGTTAAACTAAAATAAAAAAATGAAATCTAGTTTGGTCTAAATGTCTGTTGTCTTTTAGACGAACGACGCAAGATTTGGTATTCCCTATAAATTTTGAAGTCTATGGCGAGACTCATCAAAATGAATAGATCTAGAATAGAAACGATCGAATCGGTCCTACCTAAATGATTGGGAGGTCAGTGTAGATTATAGTACCTTAAGTAGTATTGATCTACAATGACTCTTCAAAGATTGAGATCTTTAACAAAATGAACAGCATGTTGGCATAGTTAAATCCATTTAAGTCTTCAACTAACATTAATCAAAACCTCTTTTGGCTGGGAGTGTTCAGAAAACAATAACAACTTCAATAACACAAAAGTAGCAATTAAGCAACTAAAAACAACGTTTCACTACAACAAACTCACTCTGGTCGTCAGATTCCAACGTGTCACACACAAGAAAAACAGTTCTTAGCTTTATAACCGATGTCAATTAAATCCTGCAGATTTAAACGGTTGTTAAGGTTAGTTTTTGTTGTGGGTTTTATGCTTAGCGTTTCTAAGTTCTAGTTGGAACGGTTTCTTTTCGCAACTAGTATAGTTTAAACTGTTTAGTTTATTTACTATCCTGTGCTTGGACGACCTTGTTTTCCCATGAAGTCTTTGAGTTTGCGAGATCTTTGTCGTTTGTGGGGTTATTGAAATCTTTGTCCTTGACATGGGCATGACCTAACATCACCCCCCTGTGGTCATGGGGGACCACGCGCACAGGTGTGGACGTCCGTCCATGGGCACGAGTTAGGATGCCTTTGTTTAGTTTAAGCTGTTTGCGCAGTTTATTGGGAGCCTTGTACAGGAACCTTATAGGTTTCGGCCAACGTATCTCTGTACGTTTACCTCGTTCTGCGTAATTCAGGTGTGTCACAACTGTCGGCGCAGTCGCAGGTGTGTCTGACTGGTCAGACTGCGACGGGTCACTGTCGTTGTGATGTGTGTCTTCCCACTTCATGACTGAAGAGGTGCTCTTTGAGTCTGTAAGAACTATGTCATTTCTGAGTAGTTCTAGATTCAAATGCTCTGGAACCAAGGTTTCATCGAAAGCTTGGCTGATAGCCGAATTACCTGTCCCATAGGACAGTACGACGTCATCGGTGTGGGACCCTTGGATCTCCACACCTTCCTCTACCTGTGGTAGGAAGTGTGAGTTCGCCCCCCTTTTGTTTGAGGAGGGGTCCTCAAAATCTGTAACCATGAAGTCCAAGTGACTGTCAGCGTGTTGTAGACTGTCACTTTCAGGACTCGGATGTCCTTGAACCAAGACTTCACTGAAATCTTGGCTGTTTGCCGAATTACCTGTCCCACAGGACAGTACAGCGTCATCGGTGTGGGACCCTTGGATCTCCACACCTTCTTCTACCGGTGGTAGGTAGTGCTCAGTGAGTGCTGAAGGTGTCAGCTCGCAGAGGAGGTTCTCGTGTTGGGCCAGAGTCTGGTCCACCTGTTGAGTCTCCTCTGTCTCACCTGTATATGAAGGTTCACTTACCGGGTTTGTGGTCTCGGTTGGGGAATCCCATGTGACCTCAGCGGTACCTGTTGTTAGACAGTCAGTGTCCTGACCTTGGGGAGGTACCTCGATTGGCAGTGGACTGCTCACTGTGGCCCACATTGTCTGACTGCCATAATCTATAATCGCTTCAAAGCGATTTATAAAATCTTGGCCGACCAGAAATGGGAAGGAGTCCACCGTAGACACATGTACCGGATGGCAAATTGTCGTCTCGCCAATCTGCATGTGAACCATGGCAATAGCTGTCAGGGTTGTACCCATTTCTGAGAGTCCTCGCAACTCTATAGCACATTCTGTCAGGGGTATCTCTCTGTCAACACTGTTAGCGGCGGTCCGTAGCCTCTCAAACAGCTCGGCTGACATGACAGACACGTCTGAGCCGCTATCCAGGAGTGCCTCTCGCGCGAAGACCCCTTCCAGTCTGAGTGGCAGGTAAGCTTTCTTAGCGTGCCCCATTCTCATAAATTTACACAGAAACCTTCTAGGTTTAAGCACACGCTTCTGTGTACGTGTAACTCTGTCTGTGTAATCTTCGTCGCTGTCAGTATCATGATGGCTGTCTGCCTCATGACCTTCAGGACGTGGATTTTCAGCAATCTGTTTGCTGTCAGCGTCTATGTCAATGATGACGATGTTGTCAACTGTGTGCACTGAGTTGTTGCAAAAGGCAGTGCTGCACGTCGCGTCAGGTTGAACAACGTTGTTTGTGATATCATCAAGGACAACGTCACACGTTGTGTCAGCTTGGTCAACCACTGTAACATTCAAATCATTTGACAAAAAACTTACCACCTCAGTCACTTCCGCGCGCGGAGGCGTCGTTTCCTTAATCTGGAGCTTGTGTGACTCTTTGCATGTCTCGAACTGTGCAGCTCGAGGGGCAGGGGCAGGAGGGCCGCTTCTTGGGGGTACATGTTGGGACAGACCATTTTTCAAAGGGTCACGGTTCCCAGACATCAACTTCTCTCGAAGTTCACCCACTGTGAGACCTAGGTGAGAACTCTTTTGGTTCGATCTGAACCATCTTGGTTCACCTAGAGAGCGAACACCTACCTTGTGTGGTTCTCCGCTCATCTCAGGGTTTTCAACCTGAGGGGCAGGGGGAGCAGAACTCCCCGTGAACCAATCAGAGTCACTGTTCCAGCTGGACACAATCTGTGGTTTGTTATCATGAAAAACCTGTTTACTTTTGCACTCTGTAGGAGAGGGAACCTCTTCTATTACCTGCGAGTGGGATGTGACCTTTTGACCCAGACAAACCTCTGATGGAATCCTAAGTTGTATCCTTGTCTCAAAAACCCACGCAGCATAATCTTTTATCTTTTCCATGCTGTCCTTTTCGCAATCAAACGTTAAGCGAACACATTTCATTTGGAAAGGCATGAGATGCGTAGTGAAAAGACGTTTAAACTCCTCATTTTCCTCTAAGCCAGGGACAATTTTGCCCCCGGAGTAGGCCGAGAGGAGCCTGTCGTAGAACGACAGGGGACTTTCCCACGTATCCTGATGGACGTTCCATGCAGCCAAGTAATTAGCATACGATGAAGCAGATTCTCCCACTTTGCGACAAGCACGGGCAGGAATCCCAAGGCCCCCACGCATCCATCTAGGTTTGATAGAAGGGGAGGCCCCCTCAGGTGGTTCACCTGTTTGAACGTCCATCTTTGTACTGATTTTCTGTGAAAAATCAAGTAAAGTGGGTCTTATTTCACAGTGTGCAGTCTCACCATGTGATGCCTGCGGCAGTCAACATGGAGTCCAAGATGTGAAATCAAATAAAAATCAGTGATTTTTATTAATTTGTCGACCTGTGACAAGGTCAAACAAAACCGGCTGTCGTTGTGAGATTTTTGTGAAAATCAAAACAAAAGATGCCTCATGTGTGTTATTTTAAACTTGCAGTTTAAAATAAACAGGGACAGACAGCTTATTTTGCACAGAATTTATGATAAAAGTGTCAAGTTTTATCAAAATGCAGACATGTCTGTATTAAATCTGTGTAACTGTACTGCCATCAACATTTGATTATATGTGAAAATCAAATGAAAGGGTGCTGTGTCCTCAACATTCCAAAATGTACACTATTCAAAAACAGGAAAGTTGAAATGTTAGAGGGAATTGCATCAAACTGTATTCATAGATGCAACCTCCAGCAGATGGGGGTACAGCGCTGGATAAGTTTATCACAGCGACTGCAATTCTCTTTCTGACCACTATAGAGGCGCTGTTGTCACCTGTGAGCAAAGCTGCAGCTTCAATCATTCACAGACGTCTAACAACGGACCAAAAACATCAATCAGAAAGATCTAGAGCCCTTATCGTGACAAAACTTTAGAACCCCAGTCTCACAAAAACGAAACGATGTGAGAAAAATCGGTTGAACTGTGAAACATTTTAAACTGCGTTTAAAAGAAATAAGGTCGGTCCTCAAAAAGCAGTTGTAGCTCCCGATGTCATGTGACCTGGTCACATGGCGATCGGCAGTATCTGAACAACTTACTCCTACATTCACTAAAGTCTCAAAAACACCGCGTTTAAACAGTCTTTTCAATGACAGTAATGGACAAACAAGCATGGAAACTTGTCTGGGACCAGCAGCTGAAGTGAAAGTTGACGAGGAGTGAGCTCCTCAATCCCTCAAGCGTCAATACTTACAGCTTAATCGACCAATCACAGCGAAGACAGAACATTCAGTTCTAAAACCCAAGTGTTCATGGGAAATGAAGTCTTCTAAACCTAACGCCACCCACGTGTGACGTGCCGTTCGAGCGGTACGTTCACGGACCTGCGGTCGGTCGAACGTTAGCGTGGAAAGGACTTTTCAACGTTCTAAAACAGTCATAAATAACGCAAAACACCGTGGTTAAGCCAGTCTTCGACGATATCACGTGCATAGAACGAACAACACAGATAAACTGTCAGAAATGTGTGCAAAAATGAATATCTGACAACCAGCAGTCATACAGAACCAACTTTCTTGAACACGACACACAATGGACCAATCACAGCGTTTTAAGCAGCCATTTTGCCTCTCGGTACCGCTAACGTTAGCTCCTCGACCCAAAATCTGGACACTCTTTCACAAAATAAACGTAGAATACACCACAGAAAATACTGCTAACGAGCCCAATCACATCCAGGCTAGCTCCCACGCCTCCCAAAGAAGGCAGTACGTCTAACTGTATAAACAACGGACTTTACTTCTATCGGAACCGGAGGTCGGAACGTCCGGTCCAGAAGCTGAGTGGGTTTCACCCGAACCTCGGCAAACACGTTGTAACAGATTAGGTAAAATGGAGCAGCAAATGAGTGAAACAGACCTTCAACAGCAATCCGCAGAAGTAATAAAATGAAGCAGAGGTGACACGGCGGTCACAAAACGAAAAAATGCATGCAACCTCGCGACACGTAATGAAACGTCTCACAAACAAACATTCATTCATCCGCAGCTTCAAGCATACGTCGAAATGTGAAAGAAAAGATAATTCTAATGGGAAACACACCAGACAATGCCACAATTAGCAATCTCCGACACTCACCAGCCAGAACTATTCTATAAGTCCACAACAGGATACAGAACTATGCCAACCAACACCGTGACAATAAGCTACACAAAACAACTTAATAACCGTCTCAGGAACGCGGACGAGCCACCAAAATGTAGTAATATAATGGGGGGTAAGGTATTTAAACACTTACAGGGCCACCTTTATTGTAATGATATAGGACTTACTGGTCAGTTTACTGAATTACCTATATTTTAGATGCGCAGGTCTGAGCAGACTTTATCTGCACAAACTTGCCACCAATTCGCGAGTTCATCCTTTTTCCGGTATTAACTTGCTTTCACTGTGACTAGACAAAATGTAATTTCACAAGAGACTTCAATTTATGTTGGTCTACCAGAAAATAGACCTTTTATTGAAATTATCATGAAAGTACATTAAACATTTGTATCGATATTAGCTCTGATTTAATAACTACGTTGACAAGAATTCAAATTAAAATCAAACAGACAGTTAGGAACTTTTCTGTTGGCACATTACTTAACAGATTAATAGCTTATGAAAAAGAAGAAATAGGAGGAATGAAATAAGTGAAAGCTAAGTTAACTGAAGTTGGTTATTTTGAACCAGACTGGGTGACACCTTTTTCCCACACGAGCAGACTGCTGGGCTCCCGCACGCTCAAACACACCACGACTCGTTACCTGTTGACGGTTCGTCTCTTGGAGATAAGAGTGGAGAAGTGTCTGGACACACACGTGGATGGGTTTGTCCAACGGCCGTCCAGTTGAAACTTCAGCGTGTGTGGCTGATTCACGATACGAGGAAACTCGCCTCCCTCGGCAGGAAACAAAGGTCAAGCGCACAGACTGCTTTTTCAAAATAAAACTTCAGAAAACAAATTCTTCCAGAAGATGAGTGAGTGGGTTACAGTAAGCTTTACTGTAACACCAGCTGAAACGTGGGTCTAATTGACACAATGACCGGAACGTCTCCAGCTTTTTCCAGAGAAGAAACCAAGTTCTTAGGATGTTCTTCCCTCCGACTTTAAAGAAAATGCAGGAAATGGACCTTTATATGGGAGGTGGGGTCTGTCTCACCTCCTTAATAACTATTGGCTGGTTTAACAAAATAAAAGATGGAAGTTTAATTCCATAGGCAGAAATGTTTCTTGACGGACAACAGGAAAACTGTTTACATAAACAGCCAGATGGACTAGCCTGTTGAGTCTAGCTTGAAGACAAAACAGAGAAGGAAGTGAACAGCTTTTACCCTGACTCATGTCCTAGATTTCAGAGCACACTTGTATTGTAGAAATAAACCAGCAGAAGGGTCAAACTCATGCAAGTAACAGATCATCATTGAAATGACAAAAAGTATACTGTAGATCAATTCTGAATTAACACACATTAAAGAGAAAGTTCAATCTGATTAATTAGTGTCCATTAATTCAAAATAATTGTAACCAGAAATAGTGTCCAGTTGTGTCCTTGAGAGCTTCAAGGAAGTCTAACACAGAGAGTTTCTGAGAGATGTGGAGAGGTGTACTTGAAGGTCAAGACAGAGGGCCTGTATCACTACATGTGTCAGAATTTCAGTGATGAGTTAAATTTTGATTTGATTTGATTTGATTTATTTATTCATTCATTTTATAATTAAAACAAGAAAACAATACAATACAAAAAGAGAGAAAAAAAAAATATATAAAATGAAAGGCGGCAGAAGAAGAAAAAATCTTATTTTTTCTGCCCCTTTTTCTCCAATAAACAATTCATGTAGACAACTACTTGGATTACAAAATAAATAATCAACATAATTTTAGCATTTAAGAATAAACACATGACACAACCAACTCATAATTTCCAAAATAGTGAACAACATAAATAATAATTACTACCCTCTGTGTCATACACAAACTTCCAAATTTCAACTCATTTAAATATATGTTTTTAACCGTTTAAACTTAATCATTCTTTTGAATGAAACCATTGATCTGACCACTTTAATATCAGACTCCAATTTATTCCATAACCCTATTCCTTGAATTATGGTTGATCTTCCCCTCAAACTTGTCCTAAAAGGTGGCTTCACAAATATATCTGTCCCTTTAAGATTATAATTACTCGTTCTTCTAACAAAATATTTCTGAATATTAGAAGGAAGTGCATTAGTTTGAGCTTTATACAAAATTATCAAAATATTATAATCAATTAAATCATAAAATTTCAACAGTTTTGTTTGATGAAACAAAATGCTTGAAGGATGATGAAAATTCTTTCTGGTGATAATTCTAATAGCTCTTTTCTGCAAAATAAAAATTGGCATTGTAATTGATTTACATGCCGTACCCCAAACGCTAATACCATAAATTAAGTGTGGCACAAATAATGTATTATACAACAAATAAAGTGCTTTATCATTTAGTAAATCCCTAACTCTGTAAAATATCGCAATAGACCTAGATAATTTTGCTTTAACTGAACTTACATGATGTTTCCAAGACAATTTATCATCAATAATGATGCCCAAGAACTTCGCTTCAGACACTCTCTGAATCTCAGATCCCTCAATTAAAAATGGAAAATCAATTGATTTATTTTTATTACTAAAGATCATATAACAAGTTTTATCCAAATTTAACGTTAATTTATTAATTTTAAACCAATTCTGAATTTTTGCAAGTTCTGTCATCATTAATTCTAAAGTTTGTTGAATATTGTTACCACAACCAAAAAAAGTGGTGTCATCAGCAAAAAGAATGCACTTGAGGAGTCCTGATACCTGTACCAAATCATTTATATATAATATAAATAGCTTTGGTCCTAGTATCGATCCCTGAGGAACTCCACATGTTATAGTGCTGAGCTCAGATTTCACTTCATCCATCTGCACAAACTGTTTCCTTTTACTCAAATAACTACAGACCCATTTCAATGCCAGTCCTCTAATACCATATCTATGTAACTTGTCAAGGAGAATATTATGATCCACTGTATCAAATGCTTTCTTTAAATCAACAAAAACACC
The DNA here is from genome assembly GCA_038048925.1 of Garcialebias charrua. Classification (NCBI taxonomy): domain Eukaryota; kingdom Metazoa; phylum Chordata; class Actinopteri; order Cyprinodontiformes; family Rivulidae; genus Garcialebias; species Garcialebias charrua. The sequence goes on along the minus strand of JBBPBX010001874.1, from coordinate 30,879 downwards.
CACACAATATTGTTTTTGATCCACCGCTGTAGTAATTAATTCCATCAACTCCATTAGAGCCATGGATGTTGAATTTCCAGTTCTAAAACCGTATTGATTGTTGGTGAGAATATTAAATTTGTCAACAAACTGATCCATCCTGATTGCAAACAGTTTCTCCAAGATTTTTGAAAATTGTGGCAATAGTGATATAGGTCTGTAATTATTAAACTCAGATTTGGAACCACTTTTAAAAAGAGGTATCACCTTAGCCACTTTCATGCGATCAGGAAAAACTCCAGAAGAAAAGGACAGGTTACATATATATGTGAAAGGCTTAATTACATAACCCATTATATTTTTTACAAAAGTCATGTCCATATCCAGCCAGTCCTTAGATTTTTTGTCAGCAAACATGTCTACAATATTCATTATTTCTACAGAATCAGTTTTCTCCAGATCAGCAGCAACATGAAACAGATCAGCATCAACATGAAACAGATCAGCAGCAACATGAAACAGATCAGCAGCAACATGAAACAGATCAGCAGCAACATGAAACAGATCAGCAGCAACATGAAACAGATCAGCAGCAACATGAAACAGATCAGCAGCAACATGAAACAGATCAGCAGCAACATGAAACAGATCAGCAGCAACATGAAACAGATCAGCAGCAACATGAAACAGATCAGCAGCAACATGAAACAGATCAGCAGCAACATGAAACAGATCAGCAGCAACATGAAACAGATCAGCAGCAACATGAAACAGATCAGCAGCAACATGAAACAGATCAGCAGCAACATGAAACAGATCAGCAGCAACATGAAACAGATCAGCAGCAACATGAAACAGATCAGCAGCAACATGAAACAGATCAGCAGCAACATGAAACAGATCAGCAGCAACATGAAACAGATCAGCAGCAACATGAAACAGATCAGCAGCAACATGAAACAGATCAGCAGCAACATGAAACAGATCAGCAGCAACATGAAACAGATCAGCAGCAACATGAAACAGATCAGCAGCAACATGAAACAGATCAGCAGCAACATGAAACAGATCAGCAGCAACATGAAACAGATCAGCAGCAACATGAAACAGATCAGCAGCAACATGAAACAGATCAGCAGCAACATGAAACAGATCAGCAGCAACATGAAACAGATCAGCAGCAACATGAAACAGATCAGCAGCAACATGAAACAGATCAGCAGCAACATGAAACAGATCAGCAGCAACATGAAACAGATCAGCAGCAACATGAAACAGATCAGCAGCAACATGAAACAGATCAGCAGCAACATGAAACAGATCAGCAGCAACATGAAACAGATCAGCAGCAACATGAAACAGATCAGCAGCAACATGAAACAGATCAGCAGCAACATGAAACAGATCAGCAGCAACATGAAACAGATCAGCAGCAACATGAAACAGATCAGCAGCAACATGAAACAGATCAGCAGCAACATGAAACAGATCAGCAGCAACATGAAACAGATCAGCAGCAACATGAAACAGATCAGCAGCAACATGAAACAGATCAGCAGCAACATGAAACAGATCAGCAGCAACATGAAACAGATCAGCAGCAACATGAAACAGATCAGCAGCAACATGAAACAGATCAGCAGCAACATGAAACAGATCAGCAGCAACATGAAACAGATCAGCAGCAACATGAAACAGATCAGCAGCAACATGAAACAGATCAGCAGCAACATGAAACAGATCAGCAGCAACATGAAACAGATCAGCAGCAACATGAAACAGATCAGCAGCAACATGAAACAGATCAGCAGCAACATGAAACAGATCAGCAGCAACATGAAACAGATCAGCAGCAACATGAAACAGATCAGCAGCAACATGAAACAGATCAGCAGCAACATGAAACAGATCAGCAGCAACATGAAACAGATCAGCAGCAACATGAAACAGATCAGCAGCAACATGAAACAGATCAGCAGCAACATGAAACAGATCAGCAGCAACATGAAACAGATCAGCAGCAACATGAAACAGATCAGCAGCAACATGAAACAGATCAGCAGCAACATGATGTGATATTTCACAGTGATTATTCTGGTTATTTATTCATGAGTCTAACAGCCTCAGGGTAGAAGCTGTTCCTCAGTCTAGTGGTTCTACACTTAATGCTCCTCAACCTCCTTCCTGAGGGGAGTGGGGCAAAAAGTGTGTGTGCTGGGTGAGTGGGGTCCTTCATGATGCAGGTGGCTCTCTTCCTGCATCTGGAGGTGTAGATGTCTGTGATGGTGGGGAGACTGACTCCAACATCTTCTGTGCAGCCTTCACCACTCTCTGCAGAGCTTTTCTTTCTGCAGCTGTGCAGCCTCCATGCCACACATTGATGCTGGAGCACAGGATGCTCTCCACTGCACACCTGTAGAAGGAGGTGAGAACTGAGCTACTCAGACCAGCTCGTCTCAGCCGCCTGAGGAAGTAGAGTCTTTGATGACCTTTCCACAATAAACGAGGGTCTACTGTATTACAAAATCCACCAAAGTTCAGTCAGGTCATCTGGACAGTTTCTTTTTTGTTGACACATTTCGTCCTTCATCCAAAAGACTTCATCAGTCCGAGGAGCCACAACAAACCGAGTCCCACAAACATCACTCCCACATAGTGGACCAACCAGTTTGCTGGTGATAAGATGGTTTCTGGGGCTCGCCCTCTCCCCCGTCAACTCCCCTGAGGCAGCCATAGCCAAAGTGGTTCAAAACATCAAAGTTCATGCTCAATAATCCAGGTATAAATCCATCAAAGTTCAGTCAGGTCATCGTGACGGTTTTGTTGTTGTTGTTGTCGAGACGTTTAATCCTTCATCCACCTCTGATCTGACTCTGTTCAAAACCAGACTGAAGACCCACTTGTTCAAAAAAGCTTTCAGTGTGTAACTTTTATTACTTTTGGTATTTTAATATGTAACATTTTTTATTTACATTGCCTTTTTATTTCCTCTTGTTCAAAAAAAACTCTCAGTGTGTAACTTTTATTATTTGTGTTATTTTAGTGTTATTTTAGTATGTAGCATTTTTTATTTCCATTGCCTTCTTTTATTGCTGTTGTTTCTTATTCTATTTTCATTGATTTATTGTTCCAGTTTATTCATCTTTTTATCCTGTTAAGCACCTTGGTCAATGCAAGGCATTGTAGGAAGGTGCTATACAAATAAAGTTTATTATTATTATTTATTATTCATCCAAAGGCCTTCATCAGATTTTCTACCTGGATTATTGCGCATGAACTTCTTATTGGCAAAAATGCAGCTTTAAATTTTTTTACTAACAATTCTCTCTGCACACGTTCCTTTTTCTTTCTGATCCCACATTCACTCGCTCTGCATCTCTGTTTTACGTCTTCACCCTACACCCCCCCTCCCCTCCTTTGTGGGTCAGTTTACGCAGGGACAAGGGTGGGAGAGTGCGCTCGTGTGCGTGTGTTTGAGAAGAAACGAGTGTGACAGGGTTTGAAAGGGAACACGTGTGCCCCGGACCCCCATCCACCCCCACAACCTCCTTTTTGCCATTCTACCTTATCAGCTCCTCCTCCTTCACCCCCTCACTCCTTTAGGCCTCCTAAGTGCCACAGCTCTCAGTACCCACGTGCCCTCTGCTTCCTCTCGTATAATCCCTTCAGTCGTTCGTCCACACCGTTTTGTGGCCTGTCTCACTTGGTGCACGCGTGGTCACAGACTTATCTGTGAGCCTTATTGTTTAGGAAGTTGTGTCTGTGTGCAGCGTTGTGAATGCATTAGATGTCTGTGTAGTTTGGCATTACTGCCGAGTCAGTGGTCTGCATGAAAACAACAACGAATGAGTGCGTCGCGCAGTTTGCTGCATGGAATGAAGAAATGTTAGCAGGTTAGTCGATGGGTGTGGTTTCAGACGCTAACAGACGACAGAAGGACAAGGTTCTTTATTATCATTCGCATCACATGTGTACGGATACGGAAGAGCATTGCATTCACCAAATTAAAAAAATTGTCATCTTATGTCATAATTATAATATATCTCATAATTATGAGATATTATCTCATAATTATGAGATCCTGATCTCATAATTATGATATAATATCTCATAATTATTCCATCTTATCTCATAATTATGAGATATCTCATAATTATGAGATAATATGTCATAATTATGAGATAATATCTCATAATGATGATATAATATATCATAATTAGGAGATATTATCTCTTAATTATGAGATCCTGATCTCATAATTATGATATAATATCTCATAATTATGAGATAAGATGTAATAATTATGAGATATTATATCATAATTATGAGATAATATGTCATAATTATGAGATAATATCTCATAATGATGATATAATATATCATAATTATGAGATATTATCTCATAATTATGAGATAATATCTCATAATTATGAGATAATATATTAATTATTCCATCTTATCTCATAATTATGAGATAAGATGTAATAATTATGAGATATTATCTCATAATTATGAGATATCTAATAATTATGAGATCCTGATCTCATAATTATTATATAATACTGTATCTCATAATTATGAGATAAGATGTAATAATTATGAGATATTATCTCATAATTATGAGATATCTAATAATTATGAGATCAGGATCTCATAATCATGAGATAATAAGTTAAAAAAAATATTTGGTGAATGCAATGCTCTTCCGTAAATGTGGTACATGAGGTGGAAGGAAAATGTGTACTCAAAGTTCCAGTTACATCCCCAAATAGCAAAAATGTAAAGTATAAAAAAAGAAACAGTATGCAAAGATCTAAGCTATACGTTAAACAGTAATAATGTAATATAATACAGTGTATTAAACAGCAGCTTGAATATGAGTCTGTTGTGAGCAGATGGGTATGAATACAGCAGCATGGATAATCAATTCAAAAATACTTTCTTAATCCCAAAGGAAATTTAAATGTTGTTTTAACTCATCATCCTGGTTTCATTAAAGAGGTGGTGTAGATCAGGGGTCTTCAATCTGCGGCTCTAGAGCCACATGCGGCCCTTTGGTCCCTCTGCAGCGAAGCTTTGACCAAAACTGACATAAAACAGAATTTTATACGTTGTGATAACAACTAAAAGGGCTAGTTTTAGCAGTTTTCCTGTAATTTTGTTTTGCAAATATGTGAACAGAACACTAGAATCATTACAAGGAGTTAAACATACTCACTTTCACTTTACACTTTATTTCTTCAAAGTAGCATGCATAATCTTTCTACAATAAAAAAAATCACATAAGAATGCATAGTTTATTGTTTTAGTTTTAAGAAACTGGGCAAAAACTCTATTATTTTTTTCTTCTTTGCAAGAATCTTGTCTTTTATTTTGTCTTGGAGTGTAAAAATATCAGTAAATGTTAAAAATCATTAGATATTTTTAGTTGTATAAAAGTACCCCTACTGTCCAGAAAAGCACCCTCCAACTAACTTAAAGTGGTCTGTGGACCACCAGTTGAGAATCCCAGTTGTAGCCGGTATTGTGGCTCCGGACACGTTTAAAGCTAGGATATGCAGTTTCTTGAACACTCTGGGACTTAGAAATATTTTCAGCGCAGAAAAGCATTCTGCTCCCTACCCTCAGAGCTATATATGGCTCAGAGGGGGAGCCACAGTCCGTTCTCTGCTGAACTTGAGATCCGCCCCCTGCTGTGTGTCTGCTGGAGCGCTGCAAAGTTCTGTGATTATATGTTATAAAAACCTTTTAAAAATATTATAAAACCATGGAGCACTTGTCCAACAACAGAAAAACCAGCAGAAATCAGCAGAGGTTCACGAAGCAACGTTTGGACATGATTAATTCGCTCGTGACTTCCTCATGTCTGTCAGCGTTCCTCATTCCTGTGAGTGGAGGATGAAGCGATCACTTGACTTTTGGCAAAAAAACTAAATAAAAGTCCAGCTCTGGGATGAAGAAGGGATATTTAATACATTTATGTCACATAAAAAACAGTCCTGCATCGCTTTGCAATCCTTTGAATGAGAACGAGCCGCGGCGCTGAGGCTGGGACAGGTGGGGGCGTGGGTTGGGGCGTGACAAACAACTCTGTTTTTATTGGCTGGTCAGTGTCCGGGTCACTCTGTGTTTTCAGTGTTTTTATAAATGCTGATAGAGAAGCAAGGGGACTATAGTTTTTTTCAGAGATTACTTTGTCTAACATCAGTTTGTCAGTAGATAGTGACAGAGTGAAGAAATATGTTAAAAATATATTGTTTGAAAAGTTACAGATTACATTACAATGTTACATACCCCAGCTTTAATTTAGTGAACAAAGTGGCAGAAATGGCTCTTTTGAAAAAGGTAAAAGTTGCAGACCCCTGTTCTAGATGCTGATGGTTGTGGGCATGCAAGGATCTCTTGTGGCGGATCTGAAGAAGCCTCTGACTGAAGACACTGTTGTTGTATGACAGTCTGATGAAGAGGATACTGAGGGTTGTCTATAATGTTCTTCATTTTATGAAGAATCCTTCTTTGTACAATCATCTCCAAAGGTTCTAGAGGAGACCCCAGAACTGAGCCAGCCTTCTAAGTCATTGCTCTGGTGCTGCTACTCCAGCAGATGATGGCAGAAGAGACGGCGCTCTCTACAACAGACTTGTAGAAGATAAGCAGCATCTTGCTGCAAACACTGAAGGACTTCAGCTTCCTCAAGAAGTACAGTCTGCTCTGTCCCTTCTTGTACTTCACTGTTGCATCTCCAGTCCAGTCTGTTGTCCAGGTGAACCTCGAGGTATTTATACTTCTCCACCACCTCCACCTCTTCTCCCATGATGGAAATAGGGTTGGACCTGTCCCTGTTTCTACTGAACTCTACAATCATCTCCTTTGTTTTGTTCACATTCAAGATGAGATGATTGTTTCCACACCATGCCTCAAAGTGGTCCACTAGTTCCCTGTACTCAGCTTCTTGTCCATCTCTGATACACCCGACCACTGCAGAGTCATCTGAACATTTCTCTGTTTTGTACTGGAAATCTGAGGTGCACAGAGTGAAAAGGAATGGTGAGATACAATTGTTTTTATAAATAATACTGTAGTTTGATCTCCACCTGTGGTGTCCAGTTGTCCTCTCTGTTCTTCTGCATGAGCCTCCAGCTCCACCGTGTAAAGAACGGGCCCCAGCCAGTGAAACGTCACTAACCATCATATGGCCTCTGTGCTGACATTGATAAGATGGGACAAAAAGCTCCTCTGTGTGAGTAGTATGGGAGCAAGTAAGTCCACCCCAGGGTTACACACAGACACACAAATACAACTGCAGATCCCATCAGTGTGCAGGAAGCTGTTGTTCGAGTGGAATGTCGTGCAAAAAAAGTCCCGACTTACGTAAGACCCTTGGCTGTGATCGGCCATACATTTGATTAATGGGGCCGAGCACAAACTCCAAACCTGGGCGTGAGGGGGGTGGGGAGGACGTCTCAGGACACACAAAACACAGACGTCTTTTTACTCTCATGTAAAATAAATAAATAAATAAGTAAACAGCAGACAAATGCACTTCGGCTCACTTATGTAAGGATTTAGGACGCTGCCCGGGGAGGCTGCACAGATGCTCAGTTGTTCAAAACGTACAGCCGGAGTGGTGAAGAAAATGGGAATGGAAAGCTGAGGAGAAATGCCTGTAGGTCCACATGCACGTGCGCACACACACACACACACACACACACATTTTATACAGTAAGAAAGCAGCAGTCACACCGATCCAGTCAAAGGCAAATCTCCAGAAGAGACTTCCTGTCACATAACTCACATTCCCAGAGGTAAAATGTTATCTCTGCTGTCACTATTTGTTGCCTGAACTGAAGTGTGCATGGGTGTGTGTGTGTGTGTTACCAAAAGCACCAGCTGCATTCCTCATTTCTGCGTCTGTCTGACAAAACCTCCGGCCAACATCCACCTCATGTATTTACAGCCAGACACTACAGATTCTGTAGAAACACGAGGCCGAACCGTAAACGTCCAGTTTTTACTGACTCACAGTTACAACCCCAGCTCTGAAAAAGTTGTGGCGTTGTGTAAAAACAACAACAACAACAACAACAACAAAACAGTTTTGTTATTTGCAAATCTCATAAACTCATACTTTACTGAAAATAGATCAACATAAGCATGTCAAATGTTTAAGAAATTGCACAATTTTTAGGGAAAATTCAGCAGCTGAACTCTTCTATGAAGTCGTGTTATGGTTTTGCTGTTTAACATTGTCTTGCTGAAATATGCAATGCATTCCCTGGTAAAGACACAATCTGAATTGTAGCAAATGTTCTTTAAATTGTTGTATTTCTGCACTGATGGTGCAGCTGTGTGGGCTGCCCAGGCACTAATGCACCCCCATACAATCAGAGAGGCAGACTTTTAAGCGGTGCTCTGAGGACAGGCTGAATGGGGAGTTTTTTTTTTAGAATGAGGGATATCAATTTATATTGTATGTTATAATATATACTGTATTAGTAGCTTCCCTCTTACTTTGGAAATGTAAAATCTGATGTCATCATAGAAATGTGTGTGTAATTATTACCAGCTCTGTTTCTAATTTTTGTATTCTGTTTTGATCTTTGGCCAAATTCATCTGTGGTCATACTGGAGGTGTATTATGGGACATATGTGGCTGACATCTTGACTTTCATTTGTTCTTCACTTGTATTTTCTCCTTGTTCTGCTTCATCTTGATATAATTTTATCAATTTTTTCTGTTCCCTAAACTTTATACCTCCCTCATCCTTATTCTCTTTAATTCTCCCTCTCCTCTACATCTACAAGTCACTCATCTTTCTGAGTTTTATCAGAGCAAACGTGCTGCAAGAAGAAAGAAGTTAATGTTGGTCCATGTCAATTTATTTATATAGCACATAAAAACCACAACATTTGACCAAAGTGCTTTACACGGCCGGTGGCCGTGGCGTAGTGGTAAGGGCAGTCGTCTCCCGATCGGAAAGTTGGCGGTTTGACTCCCGGGACCCGCACCATGTGTCATTGTGTCCTTGGGCAAGACACTTAACCCTGAGTTGCTCCCGGTAGGACTGGAAAGCACCTTGCATGGTAGTCTGCCGCCACCGGTTTATGAATGTGTGCAGCATTCAATATATGTGTAGCACTTTGAGATTTTCAGTAATGAAAAGTGCGTTATAAATTGAATTAATTATTATTATTATTATTATTACAATTTTGTCAAATTAAAATGAAAACAAGAAAGAAGAACAAGAAAATCCATCTTGTGTCACTCAGGAAACAAGAAAAATCAGCTCTAAATTCTCAAACTCTGCCTGGATTAAACGCCAGGGGGAAAATGAGTCTTGAGTAGGCCTGTCACAATAACAAATTTTTATGGGCGATTATTCATCTCAGAAATTATTGTGATGAACGATAATATTGTTTGAAATTTGACAATAATTAGTAACTATTGTCAAACTTAACAACTGTTTCTTAATTTGCTTAGTGTGTAGTACATTTTTTTGACCACCGAATGGCAGTATAGGACAGTTTGAACCGAAGGATGGATATTGAGGGAGCGAGCAGCAAGTATTTTTTTATGGGTGGGAAGCCCCTTAATGTGACATGGACTCTCTCTCTTCAGTTCTCAAAATGGCGGACGCTCGGTGTGGTTTGAGATCTTTAGCATAGCATTTTTCACACAAAGCTTTTAATAAAAAAATCGGTAAACAAGTTCTCAGCTTGTTTTTGCAGAGAACAATTTTTTACACGCAATCACGGGTTTCAATCGTGAATTTTGGAGATTTGAGAAAACAGAGCTTTTTTCCTGAGGTCGGCCTGTTAGCTTAGCTGCTTTTAACGATCCAAACACGCGATTTTGGATAGTTAAAACAGATTTAAAGAGAAAGGGAGGGGTCAGTGAAGAACAGCGGAGTTGAGCCTTTTGTCATCCAGTATCTTCAGTAGAAAGAGAGAGACACGAAGAAAAGATAAAGCCGATAAATGAAAACGAGGTCGACAATTTTCATTTATCTTGCGATTAATTGGTTTATTGTTTTATCGCGACAGACCTAGTCTTGAGCAAATATTTAAACGTCTCAACAGTCTGAGCGGTCTTTACATGATCAGGTAAACTGTTCCACAATTCTGGAGCAGCAACCGCAAAAGCCCGATCCCCTCTGGACTGCAGTTTGGATCTGAGGATGTCGAAGAGGAACTGGTTGGTAGATCGAAGCGCTCTTACTGGAGTTTAGATGTTGAGATCACATAAATATGACAGGGCCAGAACTTTTCAAACCTTCAAACCGAGCAGTAAAACCTTAAAATCAATCCTGAAGTGGACAGGGAGCCAGGACAGGGGTTATGTGTTCATGTTTTCTAGTTGCTGTTAAAAGACGAGCTGCTGTGTTCTGGATGTAAGCGATGCAGAGATGATTTATCTAACAATATACAGTGCATTACAGTACCGTAGTCCAAATGAGAAGTAGTAAAAGCGTGAATCACATTTTCAAGGTCCCTAAAAGGGAGATAAGACTTCAGCTTGGCAATGAGTCTTAGTTGGAAGAAACTGGGTTTCACAACTGCATTTATCTGTTTGTCTGATTTGAAAGTGCTGTTGGAAATAACTCCCAGAATCCTGACAGTGGAGTGGTTGTATGAAGCCTACGGGGTCAAGGGTGTCAAGGGCATTATATTTACCAAAGCTGATGACTTCAGTTTGATTTTCATTTACACGTACTGTACTGTAGATTCGGGAAACTTGGTTTCAGCCAGACTTTATCATTCAGACATGTGTTTTCAGTGGAATGACCCTGTCGGCTTTAATGGTAAATGGAGCTTACTTATATAGTGATTTCCAACCCCTTTGAGGGGCCCCAAAGCGCTTCACAGTACCAACCATCCACCCATTCATACACATTCATACACCGGTAGTGGCAGACTGCCTTGCAAGGCGCTGCCTGTCCTACCGGGAGCAACTCGGGGTTAAGTGTCTTGCCCAGGGACACAACGAGGTATGCCGTGACCGGGGATCGAACCCGGAACCTTCCGGTCCTGAGCCGGCTGCCCTGCCTCTACTGCCCTGCCTCTACACCATCTCGGCCCCCAAGTTGTACAAATACAACTGAATATCATTGTTGGCATGATTGTTCTGTTTCAAGGGGCTCTGATCCAGAACTTTAGAAGATATGAATACCTTACACCTTCATTTATCGCTCTCTGTGGTCAATATCCATAAACCATTACTGTAGTGGTCTAATGTTTGATCTGATACCCTCCTTCGTCTATCATTGTGACAAGATGAAGCATTTATCCTCTGGTTCCTGTCATGATTCTGCTGTTATGTTGAACCCTGAACTCCAAGGTAAAATAAGGAAAATAATTTAGTAACAAAACAAAGACTGACGTGGCAGTAAAACTTACGAGGAAATACGTAGGAATCTTGGGGAAACAAAGCACAACGCCATACAGGACAGGGAGACAAGGAAATGCAGAATATATACTGTAGAGATGCAAACAAAGAATTACAAACACCTGGGGAAGGGCAATGAGGGACAAGTACAGCAGGAGTTGACAACATGAGGGAAAAACACTGAGGAGGACTGGACACGACAAGAAAATCACACACACACATCCTCTCAGTTTCTTTACGTTTATTCACACTCTTCTCTGCTCACAGTGACTTTTCGAGCTCAGATGTCCTCACATCTTATCTGATGAGTCTAAAGTAGCCAGACTTTACAAAACAAACCCAATACATGTGGGAACAAGATGCTGCTGATCAAAAGTTACATAAAACACTAAGAAAACAACACTACAGACATATAAACTTTGATATAGTTTAGTGAAAGTGAAATATGTAAAGTAATGACATCCATTACATACAAAAACCATACATTGTGGACTAAATTTTAATGACAAGCCAATCTGATTTGTTCTTGGGGTGGGGTGGGGGGACCTCCTTAACGGTTGAGGGTTTGAGCCATATGGACCTCAGAGCTCAAATCCTGTCTTCCAGGAATAGGTCATCAACAATGTTTGCAAAAATAAGTTGGGGTAGATCATTTAAAATACAGGGGGTGTCACAAGAACAGAGTACCCAGGACGAAAGGACTGATGAACACAAAAGTATCAATTCAGTGCTTTTATTTACAGTGCGGGAGTGGTGGCGCAGAGGTTAGAGAAGGTGGGCCTGTGACTGGAAGATCACCGGTTTAACTCCCAGTACAGACAACATCAAAAATGTGGGTGGAAAAGGTGTAACACCCACACCTGCCTCCACCCTCATTTGCCCCACTCTGGACCTTTGAGCAAGGGCCTCAGCTAGGCCTGTCACAATAACAAATTTTGCTAGGCGATTAATTGTCTCAGAAATTATTGCTATAAATGATAATATTGTTTGAAATTTGACAATTAGTAATTATTGTCAAATTTAAGAAATGTTGGTTAATTTTTGTGTGTAGTACCTTTTTTGAATACTGGATGGCAGCATAAGACTGTTTGAACTGAAAGATGGATAGTGAGGGAGCGAGCAGCGTGTCTCTAAGAGAAATTGGAGAGAGGCCCCTTGACATGACACGGGCTGTCTCTCCTTTTTTTTCAATTCTCAAAATGGCGGACGCTCAGTGTGGTTTCAGCTCTTTAGCATAGCATTTTTCACACAAAGCTTTTAATGAAAAATCAATAAACAAGTTCTCAGCTTCTTTTTTCAGAGAAACACAACTTTTTAGACGAAGGCACGAGTTTCAACCGTGAATTTTGAAGCTTTGACAAGACGGAGGTTTGGTCCCGGGGTCGGCCTGTTAGCTCGTACTTAGCTTCTCAGCTTAGCTGCTTTTAACCATCCAAAAACATGATATTGGATGGTTAAAATTGATTTTAAAGAAAAGTGAAAAAAGAGAAAGAGAGGGGTTAGTGAAGAGCACCGGAGTTGAGCCTTTTGTCGTCCAGTGTCTTCAGTAGAAAGAGAGACACGAAGAAACGATAAAGCCGATAAATGAAAATGAGGTAGATAATTTTCAATTATCATGCAATTAATTGATTTACTGTTTATCGCGACAGGCCTAGCCTCAACCTCACCATCTGCTCACTCGAGCACCCTAGATAGCAGATTTCTGCTCTACACAGAGGGCTGTGGTAGCTTGGTGGTCTGTGGTTGAGTCAGAAAGGACATCTGGCATAAAAACAATTGCCAAGTCTTCTGTGGCAACCCCTGAAGAAGGGAGCAGCCGAATTATTATTATTTTTTTTATAGTGAGCAATATTTCAGGACAAAACAGGAACCCTGGAGAGCAAAGAGATCAGTTAGGTCCAGAGCTCTGCAAAGAGGGGTTAAAGAATGTGCAGGTTCCTTAGTAGTAGATTGATGGTAAGACATTTGGTTCCAAAGTCCTGTACAATCATAATATATAGTATAATCATGTCCAGTATACTATAGAGGGCATGTGGTTGTGGGGCGAGGAGAACAGCTGAAGAACACACAGGTAAGGTTGCCAGAGGTAGGAGGTCCCAGTAATCAGGTCACAGGAGGTCCACTGGAAAGATGATAGGCAAAAAGTAAGTAATCACAAAACTTAGAGATTCACAAAGGGCTATGAGCATGAACATAGGTAGTGCTCCAGCGTCGGAAGGAAGTCATCTGGTGCCTTATACAGTATTTTCTGGTGTATAGGTCGCACCTGTGTATAGGTCGCATTGTCCAATTATCACCAATAGATTGGAAAAATCCCTAGATAGGTCGCACTGGTGTATAGGTCGCACCTACGTTTAGCTCTGCTGCAAATGTCTGCCACAGGAGCGCACAGCAAGGCTTTTAAGAAGATTAACACTTAAAAACAATTATTTGTTTGATAAAAATTATAGCAAATATATGTCTGAGCTGAACTTTTCCTTAATAAATGAACGTAATTGTGAAATGAGCTGGATTTAAAAATTTGTTTCACCGAAAGTGATAACAAGCCATATATAGGTCGCACCTGAGTATAGGTCGCAGGCCTTGAAAAAAACCATAAAAAGGTGCGACCTATACACCGGAAAATACGGTACCTG
>JBBPBX010001873.1:63100-81710 GCA_038048925.1 Garcialebias charrua | reverse complement strand
ATTGCACTGTACTCTCTAAAAAAGTTAAGTCTGGTCCTCTGGACATTTAAAAGACAAACAAAACTGTACTGTGAACACGGTTTTATAATAATAATAATGTCCATTTTTGTCATCTGTGTATGTTTCCCATACATAGACAAAATTCGTCTCTGCATTTAACCCAACCACCACCAGGTGGTGCAGTGAGCAGCCATAGAAAGCGCCCGGGGAGCTGGAGAAATAGGTGTGCACTCACAGACACCCCAAGGTGTGTAGTGGCCGGGGTTTGAACCCGGGTCCTTCGGGTCCCAAGTCGGAAGCCCTGCCACTACACCATCTTGGCCCCTTTTTTATGCCGTAAATGGAATGGAATACGGCAGATGGACTGAGCTGGATGGCGGTTTTACGTCGTAAACGTTATAGAGAATACGGCCGATGGATGGAGGAATACGGCATCACCAGCATCCCAGTAGGCCATAAATCTTTTTTCTCTTCATTATGGCTCCCAAACGTATGCATTTTTTTATAATTATGTAGGGTACTGTGTTAGGATAGGCTAAGTGCTTGGTAATACAGTACTGTACATGTATATGGTGCAGTATGTACGTATATTTTGACTTACGTCGAAAATCGGTTTACGACGCCGCATAGGAACGGATCTACGTCGTAAGTCGAGGACTACCTGTACTGTATTTTTATGTCTTAAATTGGCCCATCAGCCATTACCATCTTCTTACCTGGAGTCAGAATTGATAAAGTGTGACTCTGACTTAGGACCTCTAGAGATAATTGTCACAATATTTGTGTTTAAAGCAAAGCATAATAATGTATAGTCTGTGTTTTAACAGTGTTTAAAAGCATTCAGATTTAGTTTAAGAAGCTGTTGCAGGCCATTGATCCTCAATTGGCAGCACACGAACCGGATCTGTACAAGTTTGTTCAGATTAGCCCACCACAGTTTATTAAAGAGAAATTTCAGACTTTTTGAACCGGGGTTCTGTGAAAAGGCTATGAATTAAGGTTGTCAATTAATATCCTACCTGTTATAGTTTACAAATGACCAGTTGGAAGACAGATTAGTTCTGATGATGGGACCGCAAGTCTGAATAGAGCCATAACCAAAATGTGTTGCTGTTGCGGTGGGCCTCCGACCGCTAGGTAGCGCTGTTGCGCTAATCCGCTTGTAGCGTTGCTAAATAATCTGTTAGCTTTACAGCGGATTGACTAAGTTTTATAATTCATAAGCGGATTTATGCTATTTTTATTTAAAATGCAGTACCGCTAATAACTAATTATCTATCAGTAAAAACGAAATAACGTATTTACGAGCAGCGCCGGATGTGGTCCGTCACAAAAAAGCGTCCCCCTCAGTCTCTTGGTGTGTGCTCTCTCTATAGCAGTTAGCAGCCAGTGTGTTACTCTGGAGCCTTATTGCTTGTTTTCGAAGAGTCAGACGAAGACTTTTTAACATGGAGGGTGAACTTATGGATGTTTCTCAGGGCCTACGCGACGCGTCTGGATTTAAAAATAGAATTTCGCCACATTAGCACTCTTCAAAATGGCGTCCGCGACGGCCAAAGAAGCCAGGATTTTACAACAAAACACGGTAAAACAATTATTTCTTTGCTGAGAAAAAATATATTTCATAGCTGACGTTATAGCACAAGTTTTTCTGAGCTTGAGAGTTTCACGAAATGGTCAAATCTGCTGGATTTATACTTAAAAAAGTGAACTTTAAGTATACTTCTTTTTGCTAAGGGTCTCCTGGTTCTGGAGGAGTTCTGACCCACTCTTCTTTCCATTGTTGCTTCAGTTCTTTGAGGTTTCTGCTCTCTGAAGGTTTCAGGTTCAGGTTCTGGACTCTGACTGGGCCGTTGATTTGATTTGATTTGATGTTTATTCATTCATTTTAAAAGAACAATACAAAACAGTTTCATCAGATAGAAGAATACAAGTAGGATCAAATGAAAGGAGCAGAAAGAAGATGAAATCTTATTATATCTGCCCCTTGTTTATTTCACAGTTTGTTCAACCAATGATAACCTTCAAACTACATCACAAAATGAATAAATCTACTAATTTATCTAACTGTAATACTGTACACAAACACACTAAGCTACATCATATATAGTTTTTGAGCAAGTCCTTTTCGACCTTTTTCTTAAATGTATACAACTCAAACAACTTACTGTATAACAGTTCATGCACCGCTAGTTGGCAGTGTAGTGCAAATATTGCATAACTTGCTGCTACCAATTGTTGAATTTAATTAGCGGATTAGAATTAGCTTCCCCTAATTTTCATAAGACATTAGTGCTTTTGAAATTGCGGACCTAAATAAATTAATTAGTGCTTTAGAAATAGCGGAACTAATTTTTGGATTAGCGTTGCCCACCACTGCCCTAAAACAGAACCAGTCGTAAACATGGCATTGCCGTTCATTCGAAAGCTGTTTCACAAGTTTTTTTTTATCATTGTCAGTTTTGCAGTATGTGGTTAGACTCGCAGAAACCACGGTTATTCCTCTATTGCCCATTTGATAAATTTCAATAATTCCAATAGGCTGGAATGTATTTTTTTATTTGTTTGTTTTTTTGCTTTGTCTACAATTCAGTTCAGTTTATTTATATAGAGCCAATTCACAACAAAGTTCTCTCAGGGCACTGAACAGGAACATTCACGCACAGAAAAGCCAATTGGTAAAGTTCTCTATCTAAGGAAGTCAGCAGACATGTTGAATCTTCACTTCGTTGCAGTCTCCCATCCTGAGCAAGCACAGTGGCAACAGTGGAAAGGAAAAACTCCCTTTTAACAGGAAGAAACCTCCAGCAGAACCAGGCTCAGGACGAGCGGCCATCTGCTTAGACCGGCTGGGTTTGAGAGGACAAGAAGGAGAGACAAACGAACACAGAATGGTAGGTCCTGGTGTACCTGAAAGACAAAATGTCAAGGATAAAAAAAGATACAGGTAGTCCTCGACTTACGACGGCCTCGACTTACGACGTTTCGTGGTTACGACACGCGTCTCCATAAAAAAAATATACATGTATAATTTTTTTTATTTTGAAGCCGATTTACGCAGTTTCCGGCAGATTCCGGTTTCCCGTTTTGCTAGCTGTGGAGGCTACAGCTGCCTGTAGCCTACTCTCTAAAAAAGCTAAGTCTGGTCCTCTGGACATTCAAAAAACAAAACAAAACTTGTTGGACCAAGCTGGACAGGCAGAAACAGGCAGTAGCTGTGGAAAAGTAGCTGTTTTATGGACGGCGGTTTTACAACGTAAACGAATGGAGAAACCCGAGGAGGGAGGGAGGGAGAAATGGAGGAAATGGCTTCATCATTAACTATTTTTTCCCTGCATTATGGCTCTGAAATGTATGTGTTTTTTGATAATTATGTAGGGTACTGTTTTAGGATAGTCTAAGTGCTTGGTAAAATACAGTACTGTACGTATAAGGTGCAGTTTGGACGAGTTACGTCAAAATTTGCTTTACGACGCCACAGGAACGGAACTCCGTCGTAAGTCGGGGACTACCTGTAATTACAAATACAAAACAGGTTGAGCAGAGTTAGTAAAGACAGTAATATAGTGAAAATATTTAGTCAGTTTGTCCTCCAATAGCATCTTAACTAAGGGATAGCTCAGGAAACCCAAAAACCCTAACCATAGGATTCATAAAAAAGGAAAGTCTTAAGCCCAGTCTTAAAACTGGACAATGTTTTAGCCTCATGGACAGAAACTGGAAGTTGGTTCCACAAAAGAGGAGCCTGAAAACTGAAAGATCTTCCTCACATTCTGCTTTTGGAAAAC
This sequence comes from Garcialebias charrua, assembly GCA_038048925.1. Taxonomy (NCBI): domain Eukaryota; kingdom Metazoa; phylum Chordata; class Actinopteri; order Cyprinodontiformes; family Rivulidae; genus Garcialebias; species Garcialebias charrua. The sequence goes on along the minus strand of JBBPBX010001873.1, from coordinate 77,922 downwards.
CACAAGTAAGCCTGCAGTCTGAGAGTGAAAGTGCTCTGTTGGGAAAATACGGAACAATTAGATCTGTAATATAAGATGGAGCTAGGTTGTTGAGAGCTTTGTAGGTTAGAAGAAAGATTTTGAATTCAGTTCTGGATTTGACACATAACATTTTTCATTTATCCTGGTAAAACAACATATTCACATGTTCAGTTTGAATAGAAGCAACTTTTTTTTAACAATCATTTGCAAAAACTTACAGGAAACAATTTTAATACAAAATAAATATTTTGGAGACAAACCTGTCTGGAAAGCAGCTGCAGGTCTCCTTTTTAAAACTGCAGATTCTGGACCACGCAATTATCTTAAAGTGCCTGCCGGTTGACTCTCAGACTGATGATTTTTCACATTATTTTTATGATAAATCACTTTATGGCCGAGACCCAGATCATATTTCTGAATCACTGTCTCCCTGCCAACCATGTCCATTGCTTTTTGTTGGATTCAAGATAACCTTTGCTTTTCAGGGCATCTTTGCACTCCAAGAGCCAGAAGAATAAACTTTGAGAAGTCTTTATAATGTTGAGCACTTCATTGTCTTACTGGAAAAGAAAACAACCAGCTTCTTTTTATTAGACAAATACATACATTCAGAGGAAAAAGGGCCGGCAGCTGTCCATGATCCTGGCAGAGACCTTCTTATAACTGATGATACTTCTGGAAATGTCAGAGGATTTCTCTCTCTTTCGCACACATGGACATCCTACACACATTTTATCCACTGTCTTTGCAAGGACTCTCGCCCTAGCCCTTTACATTGAGAGGCTGAGCCTCTATCCAAAGTTTGAACCCTAAAATAAGACTCTGTCCTCAAGGTGGATTACACAGGCATTAAAAAAAAAACAGATTTATTTCAAAAAGTGACTGCAACATTGTTTTCTTTCCATGCAGCCAATTACAACACGTGACAGAATCCAATATTTCAGTAAACGCAAAAACTCTTGATAACAATGTACACGTTCATGCATTTCTTAAATTCCCTATACACTGCAAAGTAAATGGTACAATATTTATTTATTTGCTTTGCAATAGATCATTTTCCAGTACTGAAACCAGGAATTTATGTCAATTCTAAAGCTCAGATCCTCTGGTGTCATAAAATACGTATTTAGCTGTTTGTGGTTGGATAAATATTAATGTTTCCTTCTTTCTTATAATATTTTTTAATTAATGAGGCGTCTTTCTACGTTTCTAAGTCCATTCAGTTTTCTAAGTACAATTTTCTGTCTTTTTAAGAGTTTGAAATGGGTAAAACGTATTTATTCATTTTTTTAATCAATGTACTGCATTTAAAATAGGAACTAATCCAAGGAAAGTAAAACATTTTTTATGCTTTATTAATCCCAGAGGTAAATTAAATGTTGTAACTCATCATCCTGGTTTCATTAAAGAGTTGTTCTAGATGCTGATGGCTATGGGCAGGAAGGATCTCCTGTAGCATCTACAACAGATCTGAAGAAGCCTCTGACTGAAGACACTCTGTTGTTGTATGACAGTCTGATGAAGAGGATGCTGAGGGTTGTCTATAATGTTCTTCATTTTATGAAGAATCCTTCTTTGTACAGTCATTCCCAAAGGTTCTAGAGGAGTCTCCAGAACTGAACCAGCCTTCTTTATGAGCTTGTTGGTCTTTTTTAAGTTACTTGCTCTGGTGCTACTACCCCAGCAGATGATGCCAGAAGAGATAGCGCGTTCTACAACAGACTTATAGAAGATATGGAGCATCTTCTGCTCTGTCCCTTCTTGTAGACGCTTCACTGTTGCATCTCCAGTCCAGTTTGATGTCTAGGTGAACCTCAAGGTATTTAGACTTCTCCACCACCTCCACTTCTCCCATGATGGAAATGGTGTTGGACCTGTTCCTGTTTCTCCTGAAATCTACAATCATCTCCTTTGTTTTGTTCACATTCAAGATGAGACGATTGTTTCCACACCATGCCACAAAGTGATTCACCAGTTACCTGTACTCAACTTCTTGTCCATCTCTGGTCCACCTGACCACTGCAGAGTCATCTGAATATTTCTGCAGATCACAGGAGTCTGCTTTGTACTGGAAATCAGAAGTGTACAGAGTGAAAAGGAGTGGTGAGAGTACAGTCCCCTGTGGCACTCCTGAGCTACTGACCACCTGGTTAGACACACAACCATTCAGTCTCACAAACTGTGGTCTGTTTGTCAGGTACTTTGATCCAGGTGATTGTTGAGGCCTCCACCTGAGTCTTCGGGAGTTTCTGACAAAGCAAATCTGGCTGGATTGTGTTAAATGAACTAGAGAATTCAAAGAACATGACTCTCACAGTGCTGTCTGCCTTTTCTAGATGACAGGCAGTTTGCTGAAGCAGGTGTATGATGGCATCTTCACAGTCCACGCCGATAAGCAAACTGCAGTGGGTCCTGATGTGTGCTTGTTTGTTTAGTCAGGTGGGCCAACAGAAGTCTCTAGGACCTTCATGATGTGGGATGTCAGGGCAACAGGTTGAGGACTGCTGGGGGAGTTGCATACTCCAGGCATGCAAGCCCCATGCCGTGTCCGCTAAAGTTTTAAACAAAGATGTTATGCAATCTGTTAGTGCTCAGAGTAGTCATGGGAATGACTTTCAGCTACTTCTGCTTTTGGCTTTTCCTCTTCAGGGGTCTCCACAGCTAGTCATCCTCCTCCATCTCACTCTGTCCTCTGCATCCTCTGTCCTATACCTCCATGTCCTCTCCAACTGCATCCATATATCTCCTCTTTGTCTTTTTCCTGGCAGCTGCATTTCTAACATTCTTCTACCAGTATACCCACTGTCCCTCCTCTGGACATGTCCAAACCATCTCATTCTGGCCTCTCTAACTTTTTCTCCCAGTTGTTCAAGCTGCGCTGTACCTCTAGGTAAGGACGTCTTCAGTCTGAGGAGCCCACCAAACCAAACTGCATCCCACAAACAGCTCATTCTCAGAGTGGGGGAAAAAAACAGTTTGCTGGTAATTTGCTCATTAACACAAATGTCATGTTTGGACATGTTAAACTGCAGGTTCAAACGAAGCCATAACACCACAACTTAAATCACAGTTTTATTTCTTTGTTGTGATATAAATCTTATTTGTCACTCATCGCATGGCTTGAAATGATGTTTAGTTATTTCTGGCGCCGTGCAGTGAATCTCCGATGGAGTGTGAAGCAGGGGACTAACAAGACAGCCAACAGCTTGTCTGTGTGTGTGTGTGTGTGTGTATGTGTGTGTGTGTGTTACTCAAACAGTGGTTATGGGTGTCTGCATGTGTGTGTTTGTCTTTTGAAACTAGCACATACGCACAAACGCTCACCCAGTTGGGGATGCATAACTGATTCTCACATGCAAAGGAATAATTCCAACCAATTAAGACTTTGCACTTAAATCCACCCTTGTATTTAAACTATCGTATATTATTCATGCTTTTTCCTTTGCTCTTATGAAATTTTAAATCTTTTCAAGAAAAGTTTAAATCCAGCTTTAGCTTGCACTACAGATTTATTTTTCTCCTTTCTTTGTCCAATTCTATCTCTTTTCATTGTTTGCTGTTGGAGGCCGGCCTATCATTCATCGAGGACTCGCTGGGATCTCTCTTGTAAGACGGTCTTGTCGCAGTGTAATGAACAGTAATTGATATAAAGGAGCAGGTTAGAGAGAAGCCAGTGGTCTATTACTCAATATTACAGAGTACGGGTTATTGTACCTGTTAGGTAACGCGTACTGATACGACTCAAGAGAGTGAAAAGCAGTTAAGATTGCAAAAAATATGAGATGCAAGTAAGAGGGAGACAATGCGTGGGAGTATAGCAATTTTTCTCTAATTTCTGTTTAAAAAACAGTCTCATATAGACATGCAACAAGAAAAATGGGTTAGGGCCTTCAACATAACTTTCTGAGATGTAAGAATGAAAATATCTGGAAAGCTCAATGTGAATGTTTTGTGATGTGTAGACGACACATTGTTACTGTTTTTAATTGTCTGGTTTTGATTACACCCCCTATGCCATATTATTAAAAATTAAACTTGTTTATGTGGTGCTTTTATAAAGAAGTGCTCTACAGTCATCCGCATGCAAACAAGGTGGCATGGGCGGATATGAGGAGACAGGATGGAAAACAAAAAAAAAACAGCACATGTGGAAATGTGACCTTGCTGGAAAACAGCAAACACAGGAGAACAAAGGGAGCAGTGAAGGAAAAAGTAGGCGGTGAGGGTGGAAGGAGATGAAAGTGAAAGCAGAAGATGAGGAGACACCTGAGGCCTAGCCTTTTCTTTTCTCCTCCGATCCACCTGCAGGATGGTAGAATGATGGCAGAAAGCCACAGCTCTTCAAAAGTACCGCTGACAAACGTGTTCATAAGTATGAGCGTCTGGGTTATTTTTGGAAGCATGAAATCGTCAGATCAAAAATAAGCAAACACTTTTTTTGTTCTAACAAATAAACACAACAATGCAATCAGGTGCAAGTGAGGGGTAAATATGTAAAAAACAGTTATAAGCAAATTATATATTTATATTTGTAAAATACTTTAACCAACATATGTTAATTAAAAGGATAAGTTAGTTTTTTTAAAAAGTAGGATTCTGTGTTGTGATTGTAATCAGTCAGTATCTTACCTGCGGTAGACAGCAGTCAGAGCAATCTGTTTGGAGAATCAGAGAGACGTTTTCATAAAGGAGTCAAGCTGGTGACTCAACGGCCTGGGGTCAATTCCTGAAGAGATTTCCTTCATCAAAATGTCAGAGTCAGAGTTTGTCATTCGCACCACATGTGGGTACATGTGGTGGAACGAAATTGTGTACACAGTCCCACTTACATACAACAATAAAATGTAAAAGAAAAACAGTAATACGATCTAAGATATGAACTAAGAAAAACTTCAACCAAAAATACGTTAAGTACTAATAATATAAAAGCAATACACCGAACAGCAGCACGAACATGAGTCTGTGTGAGCAGATGAGCACGCATGAACACAGAAACATGAAACAGATCAGCAGCAACATGATGTGAATTTTCACAGTGATTATCCTGATTAGATATTCATGAGTAACAGCCTCAGGGTAGAAGCTGTTCCTTAGTCTAGTGGTTCTACACTTAATGCTCCTTAACCTCCTTCCTGAGTGGAGTGGGGCTAAAATTGTGTGCTGGGTGAGTGGGGTCCTTCATGATGCAGGTGACAATGCATCATGAAATGCATCCAAAATGACTCTAACCCAAAAAAAAAAATAGAAAAATAATATTAATACTTAAAGTGAATGCATTGCTTTGTACTTTTACATCACATCCTTTAAAAAAAATTATCAAACCATTACTGTATTTGAAGACTGTCCATGCTGGAACATGGTCAATGGACGGTTGAAACATGGATTTGCAAAAAAAGAAAGTTATGGTAAATGGAGCTTGCTTATATAGCGCTTTCCAGCCCCCTACGAGGGGCCCCAAAGCGCTTCACAGTACCAGCCATCCACCCATTTATACACACATTCATACACCGGTAGCAGTAAATTGCCATGCAAGGCGCTATCCAGTCCTACCGGGAGCAACTCGGGGTTAAGTGTCTTGCCCAGGGACACAACGAGGTATGCAGTGACCGGGGATCGAACCCCGGACCTTCCGGTCCTGAGCCGGCTGCCCTGCCTCTACACCATCTCGGCCCCTTATGCTAAATGTGTTGCGTTTGCATGGAAAATCATCTGGGTGAATCTGACATTAGATTTAGGAGAACCAAGAAACAAAACAGGTAGAAACGAAAAAAGATTAATAAGTTTCTTTCAGCTACTTCCTTCCGCAGGGGTTGCCACAGCGAGCGAACTCGCGTGAAAGATTTGGCAATTTGTTTTACAACCTGCATCCTCAAGATTACAAGATGGCCGCACTGACCAGTGAACCACATAAAAAACTAGATCTGTTTTACTTCATTTAATTCTAAATCTGCCACAGATTTCAGTTTTTATGGTTCGTTTGAGGCTGGGACAAAAGTGCATGGAGCAGGTCATAAACTTTAATTTTTGTTTTTTTACCATTGCACAAATGCAAAAATGATATTAAAGGAGAAATGAAAAGTGTTTTTAAGCTAATAGTAGTCTAATGAAAAGCATAAAATAAGCTTGTTGAGAAATTTTCACAAGTCAAAAATGTCATCCTAACTCAAATTTAGACTTTGCAAAGTGAAGAAATTCTCATCTGGTGTTTTTGACCCCCCTCCTCCTGCCTGCTCTCCGTCCCCTGAATATGACATAGGCAGTGCAACTGGAGTTCATCCTCATACAGTAATATTAGTGTGTGTATCTAGTTGTGGACAAAAAGGTTTCAGTGTGTATCCTCATACAGTAATATTAGTGTGTGTATCTAGTTGTGGACAAAAAGGTTTCAGTGTGTATCCTCATACAGTAATATTAGTGTGTGTATATAGTTGTGGACAAAAAGGTTTCAGTGTGTAGCAATTAGGGATGCAGCAAAAAAAATCTATTTTTAAAGAATCAAGATTCTTAGTCCTGGCGATTCAGAATCGATTCTAAAAGCCCCAAAATCGATTTTAAAACTTTTTTTAAATTTTATATTGTATTTTTACCGCTCCTGTGCATTCGGCCGCTGTAGAATTTTGGCCGTGTAGGGCCACCGTAGTTAGTTAGCCAGGCAGCTCTCTATGGAGCCTGCTAGCAAGGAGACATTGAGCATGTTTCAACTTGCTCCTTCATCTTTAAAAATCATTTTAGATCCTACTATGTTCTGGGGAAGACAGAGCTTAACAAGACATTGGTAACTGTTTCAGGACATTTTCAACACCCCCACTTCCACGTTAGCATACGGCGCTAGCATGCTAACGTTAGCATACGGCGCTAGCATGCTAACGTTAGCATGCGGCGGCTAACGCACGGCTATTCGTATTTCCAGGATAGAAATGCCCATTAATGCACTAAATCACCAAACTGTTTTTGACAAACTAAAGTGATATCCTTCAGATTCAAAAAAGTCTTCTGCTTCCATTTTAAATGACAGACAGGAGGACAGTAATGATGGGTTTATAGCTTCAGTGTTATTGTAAGATAGCAAAGGAGGTCTTAATTGTGTCATAAAAGTGCGTCCAGAAAAGTACTACAGAAATCACTGCACTTCGGCATGTAGCAGGAAAAATGTAAAAAACTATTTCTTTAAGCTACTGACTTGAAAAAAGCATACTAAGTATGTTTATGTGTGTTGTTTACTATATGAAATTCTTGTTATATCGATTTTTTCAGATTTGATTACATTTCTCCTTTAAGAGAGTCTTTATTGTCATTTGCACCGCATGTGGTACATGTGATGAAACGAGATTATGTACACAGGGTCCCAGTTACATCCAACAACAAAATGTAAGAGAAAAACTGTAATAACATATAATTAAGAATCATAATAAAGTATTGGTTAAATATGGGTTCATGATTTCTACAATTGTGTTTAACTTTGATTTATCAGTGCCATCTGCTCAATAAATCGATATCCCAGCATTACAGAAATCTCAAGTATAGTATTTTACTCTGATTTTACTGTTTAACTCATCAGATTGCAGCTAAAGATCAATTTGGTCTCAAGGCAGAAGTGCAAAGCAAGTCTCACGAGGTTATGAGGACAAAGTGGTACATCAGCAATAGATCTCTTTAAGCTTAAAAATAATTTTTGATGTCAGCACAATGAGAGTTTGGACCTTCACCTTTGGCCCTCCTAAAGGACAAATAGTGGCATCCTCAATGAATAATGGTGTTTGGGTTTTTAAACCAGGTGAGCTTCTGTACATGAAACAAGCCCCAGACCCTGACTGGTCTTACAGCAAAACAACTCTGTCCCTGTTTCCTGCTGTGATCTTGATCAATCTGATCGAAGGCTTCATTGATTCTGAATCTGAAAACAACAGCAGTATTACCCTGCTAAACTGCACCCATCTGAGTCATTGCAAACTGACACTTACTGTCAAACCTAATGCGCCTAAATAATTTCAAACCTGTTTTATAATATACTATTCAACTCACTTAACTAAATTTAATCTGATTTTTTTCCCTGTGAGATTAGCATACGGTTTCTTTTTTTTTTTTTTTTAGGACACGTACCTTTATTTCTCCTCTACACCAGTTGCTTTAAAAAAAATGTTATATAAAGTCCTAAATATTTTAGGATTTTACAGATTATTTACTGTGTGGGACCTCTCCTGCCTCCCGTGCGTAAATGTTAATTTAGTTGGAGGTCAAACCCACTTGTACTTTTTTTTTGACCTGCCAGACCAAAGAGTGATATTATGTAGACAGTGGAGTCTCAGTAGAGGTAAATCTAATTTTACAGATTTACCACTGCAATAAATAAGAGGCAGAGTTTTGTTTAAAACCTCAGAGAGATGTATTTTTACCATTTGGTTAAACTTTCCCTGCACATACAGTGGAGTCCAAAGACGTCAGAGGATCTTTGTGTCAAAGTAAACATCCAGCAATCTTTAACATGTATTTGTGAATTCATCTCTATTTTTTTGCTCTATTTTTGTGTCGTGATGAAAACAGGTTCAGTATTTTTTCAATATTTACTTGGTCCCTGCTAATTCCTGAATAAACAGCTTTTCCACTCAGCTAAAACTGTACTTGAGGAACTGAATTATTAAAGTGACTTGTGCCACTTTAAATAATTTCTGTTCTGCTCTAGTTTTATTTGAATACTGTATTAACATTCATTCAATCTTTATTTAGACAGGTTAGTCTCATTGAGCCTCCAGGACTCATTTGCAAGAGAGACCTGTTTTAAATAAAGAACGCAGATGAGTACAGACAACAATAGACAATCATATAAAATGAAAAGAAGAAATTATATAAAAACTAAACAAAAACAGCTACAATGTAAAGTGATGGCTATTGTTACAGACTACTGCTGCTAATGCAAATTTTTGTTCATCTATCGGGTCAACCGAGCCGCTTCTGTTCTGCACAGCCCTTGTAAGTAAAATTATGTAGCTCCTGTACATATAAGTACTGTACAGTACTGTAGGCTATGTTGTTAAATTATTAGGTTTAAGAGTTTAGAACATTCCAAGAGGAAGGATTTCTAAAGCCTTAATGTTGAGGTTACTATACTTGAACCTGAACTTGAACTTGGACTACTGAATGCCCACTTTGCAGTTTTTCAAAGTGAGGATTTATAACTAAATTATTAAAGTAGAAGCAAGGCTTCAGGGTACGGACCCCCCACAATAAACGAGGGCCTACTGTACTGCTAATGCTAGTTCTATCAATGTTGATGCTAATATTGCTAAAGCTAGTTAAGTATTACTGTTAATGCTAATGCTAGTTCTATCAATGTTCAAGGTCACGGTCAAGGTTCTTTATTGTCATTCGCATCACATGTGGTACATGAGGTGGAACAAAATTGTGTGCACAGGGTCCCAGTTGCATCCAATAATAGCAAAAGTATAAATCGTAAAAGAAAACTTTAAGAAAGATCTAATATATGAACTAAGAAATACACTAAACTAAGAACATGCTAAATACACTCACTCACGAAAATAAAAACCATATGCTGAACAACAGCAGCAAAAACATGAGTCTATGTTAATGTCTATGTTAATCTATGAGACAAAGTTAATGCTGATATTGCTAATGCTAGTTCTATTACTGTTAATACAATTGTATATTGTACATCAACAATTCAACTGGAGCCAATTAGATATGGCTGCCAAAGTCAGCTGAGCTTAGAAAACACAAAAACTACTAAAATGTATATATTCATGCACAAAACAAATACGTGTTTAAATTACTTGGTTATACTTTTTTTTTTAATGTCAGACTTTTTGGAGTAAATGTTTGAATTCACATGGATTGTGGTGGTTCTTTTATGTTGACTTAAAGTTACCCTTTTTCTTCCTTGGTAAATTTTCTCTATTTTTGTTGTTGTTGTTGTCTTTTTATATATGTTGTAAAACTAACAAGACTTGCAGAATTTGTGAAGCGAGCTTATTTATTTTGTCTGTATACAGTAGTAGTGCTGATACCTTGTGAAACATCTGCTCCTCTGAATGTTGACACCTGATCCAAAACATTTGTGAAAACCATCCTTTCATAAATTCTTGAATCAAGGAGCACAATAAAACCTTTTATATTTGTGATTTTGTGATAGAAAATAGTATTTTGTGAAAAGCTTGTGAAGTCGCTTCCTTTATTGATATGAACATATTTGAGGTGTCGGTGCATTCACACACGAGCAATCTTGAACTTTTTCTTAATGAGGAGCTGCAAAGCCGTACAAGTCAACTTCATAATTCAAATTAGTATGCGGATATGAAGCGTGGAATCCTTAATAAACAAACAGAAATGACCTGAGTGTCTTACAGAGTCATGGGCATCCATAGTTGTTTTATTAATATATACAGTATTCTTCTTCTTTTTTGCTTTTTTATTTATTTTGTTTTTTGAATGTCCAGAGGACCAGACTTAGCTTTTTTACATTTTTCTACCTGTATTATTGAAGATGCATCATAGTATTCTTCTACAATTTTGAGACAGTTTCAACCAATGTTTTTACTGTTTCTGTTTAATGTGATGCTGCTGCTTTTGATTAATGTAAATAAAAATACATAGGAATTGCAAAAATTTAATATGAGAAAGTATTAGGATCAAGCTTTCTTTTAAAGTGCAACCTAATCAGACAGGAAAACTAAAATAAATAAATAAATAAATACATAATCAAGTCTTCTGATCTCAGCTTTGCCTTTTTTGGGGTGGAGGGGAAATGAAAATTTTAATATTGCACTAAAAATACGACTCCATATATCTGTCAGTATTGTCCCCATCTAAACTCCTGCTTCTTATTGGATTTCAACCATAAATAATTGATGACTCTGCACCTCCGCCATCTGCCTCAGCCTCTCTCTCTTGTTGTCACCTCCTCCCAGTCAGCTGTGGAGGACGCCCAAGGTTGAACAATGGGATTTCATGTGCATTTTTTCATGCATTTACGTGTGTGTGTGTGTGTGTGTGTGTGTGTGTGTGTGTGTGTGTGTGTGTGTGTGTGTGTGTGCATAAACCATGACACTGAGTGCAGAGTTTAAATAACAGGAAGCATCTCGGTTTGCCAGAGAATTGATGGAGTGAGGGAGCAGAAAGAGGAAAATCATAGAGACTGCCATGAAAAATGTGCAGTAAAACACAATAAAATGCTGAACAACAACCGAACAGCAACATGACGGCGTAGCTTTAGATTAGAGCAGATCAAATATTTATGATCAGCATGCGGAAACAATGCCCCACTTTTTGTCTGCTTTTATGGGAACAGGTTTGTCAGGGAAACAGGGGTTCAAGGTCTGGATTTTAGTTTTTGTTTCTTTTTTTAAAACTCCGAGACACTCGACAAGATTCCACAGCAGATATGCAGTTGTGACACATTCCTGCTCACGTCATCGAATATGCAGATGGAAAAACATTAACAGGAAATTATGCAAATATGCATCGCTTGCTTGTGACACGTTTCATGAATATCAAAATGGTAATAGAACACATAATTTCTCCCTCCCAGTGCAGTCTGAGCCAAGTTAGCAAACATAATGGTTTTCATCCCACAAAAAAAAGTTAAAATCCAAATATAAAACACATATCAATACAAGTAGATAGATAGATAGATAGATAGATAGATAGATAGATAGATAGATAGATAGATAGATAGATAGATAGATAGATAGATAGATAGATAGATAGATAGATACGAACGTATCATATTTAATAAAAATATGAAATTACTGTATTAAATTTTTTTTTTTTTTTTTTTTGTGTTTAAATGTTCTTAATTTCATGTGTACATCACTTTGTTGCAGATGTGGTTGTTTTAAAGGCTTTATAAATAATAATTATGATAAAAATGATCATTTCTGATCATTTTTGAGCAATCTTGGGCAGCAGGAAGTAGGTCTTCAGTTTACACGGTCACAAATTAATGTAGAACACCGGACGCCATTTTAGGTTCAGTCACGGGGGTCTCCGGTCACAAATTAATGTAGAACACCGGACGCCATTTTAGGTTAGCTGCCGGGAGCCGGCCTTTGAACACTGGTGACCAGGATGGCCTCATATGGATTAATTACTAGCTGGAAACGTCTCTGTGAACTTTGTGGATGTCTCAGGCAGCAGCGGATTTATCGCCGATCGTGCCAGGCCGCCGCGCGAACACCTCCGGCCTGGCTAGCTCCAGAAGCTAACACGGGAGCTAACACGGGAGCCGGCCTTTGAACACTGGTGACCAGGATGGCTTCATATGGATTAATTACTAGCTGGAATCGCTCTGTGAGCTCTGTGGACGTCTCAGGCTGGAGCAGCAGCTGCAGATTGATCGCCGATAGCGCCGCACCGCCGCTCCAACACCAGCCCATGGCCTGGCTAGCAGAAGCTAACACAGGCCTTGAGCAGCTGCGGTTAGCTCGCCGGCCGCCGCGCTGCTCGGCCCGACAACAATCAACGCATGGCAACCTAAGATGTCGGCTTTGACCATCTCAAAGTAAGAAAATATATTTTTATTTATTCTGTAAATGTGAATAGCAATGTTTAACATTACAGTACACTACTGTACATGCTTAAATGTGTGCGCGCGCTCTGCTAATTTCACCCCCTAGCTACGGCAGAATCGAGCTGCGAACCGTTCTTATCTCCCTAACTCGTTCGTAAATCGGGGGTTACCTGTACATACATACATACATACATACATACATACATACATACATACATACATACATACATACATACATACATACATACATACATACATACATACATACATACTTACATACATAACAGCAGATAGATACATACATACATAACAGCAGATAGATAGATACATACACATACAGCAGATAGATACATACATACATACATACATACATACCAGATAGATACATACATACATACATACATACATACATACATACATACATACATACATACATACATACATACATACATACATACATACATACATACATACATACATACATACATACATACATACATACATACATACATACATACATACATACATACATACATACATACATACATACATACATACATACATACATACATACATACATACATACATACATACATACATACATACATACATACATACATACATACATACATACATACATACATACATACATACATACATACATACACATACATACATACATACAATAGATACATACAGCAGATAGATACATACAGCAGATAGATACATACAGCAGATAGATACATACAGCAGATAGATACATACAGCAGATAGATACATACAGCAGATAGATACATACAGCAGATAGATACATACAGCAGATAGACACAGAGGACGCCATCTCCTCCGTGGTCCACACTGCTCTCACCCACCTGGATCAGAAGGACTCATACGTGCGTCTGCTCTTTGTGGACTTCACATCTGCCTTCAACACCATGATCCCCCAAACTCTGATAGACAAACTATCCACACTTGGACTAAGCCCCTCTATTTGTAACTGGGTCTTAGACTTCTTAACAGACAGACCACAGTCCGTGAAGATCCACAACTTCTCCTCCTCCACCATCACCCTCAGCACTGGCTCTCCTCAGGGATGTGTGCTGAGCCCTCTTCTGTTCACTCTGCTCACATATGATTGTACAGCCACACATCCAGGCTGTCATATTGTTAAGTTTGCAGATGATACAGCTGTGGTGGGATGCATCACAGATAATGATGAATCCAGCTACAGACAGGAGGTGGAACATCTGGAGAGCTGGTGCAAAGAGAACAACCTTCACATGAATGTGAAGAAGACGAAGGAGATGATTGTGGACTTCAGAAGGAACAAACACACCCACACCCCACTGTATATAGGTGGATCTGCGGTGGAGGTGGTCTCCAGCTACAAATACCTGGGTGTACACATGAATGATAACCTCAGCTGGAGCAACAACACCACCAGCCTGATCAAGAAAGGTCATCAGAGACTCTACTTCCTCAGACGGCTGAGACGAGCTGGTCTGAGCAGCCCAGTCCTCACCTCGTTCTACAGGTGTGCAGTGGAGAGCGTCCTGTGCTCCAGCATCAACGTGTGGCATGGAGGCTGCACAGTTGCAGAGAGAAAAGCTCTGCAGAGAGTGGTGAAGGCTGCACAGAAGTCTGTGGGAGTCAGTCTCCCCACCATCACAGACATTTACACCTCCAGATGCAGAAAAAGAGCCACCTGCATCATGAAAGACCTCACTCACCCAGCACACTCACTCTTTGCACCACTCCCCTCGGGACGGAGGTTGAGGAGCATCAAATGTAGAACCACTAGACTGAGAAACAGCTTCTACCCTGAGGCTGTCAGACTCATGAATAAATAAATAATAAGAATAAACACTGCAAAATGTCACATCATACTGATACTGATCTGTTTCTTGTTGCTGCGTTCATCTGTGACCATCTGCTCATGTTCGTGCTGCTGTTTATAATGATGTTTTTCTACTACATTAGGGCTTAGTGTATTACTAGCTGATGTCTCTCTTAGTTAATCCTAGATGTTATTATTGTTTTTCTCTTGCATTTGTTGTTGGATGTAACTGGGACCCTGTGTACATAATCTCGTTTTCAACACATGTACTACATGCGGTGCAAATGACAATAAATTCTCTCTGACTCTGAGATCAATTCAGTGGTTCCCAACCCTGGTCCTTGAGGAACACCACCCTGCATGTTTTAGCTGTTTCCCCATTTCTGACACACCTGATTTTAATAAATGGGTGCTTAACAGGCATCTGAAGAACTTGAAGTAAAT
>JBBPBX010001873.1:46223-62814 GCA_038048925.1 Garcialebias charrua | reverse complement strand
ATATATTATATATATATATATATATATATATATATATATATATATATATATATATATATATATATATATATATATATATATATATATATATATATATATATATATATATATATATATATATATATAATTCTGTATTTTGATATATCCATCCTGAGTCCTTGCCTGCTTGCACCCTGGGTTCACCAGCATCAGCCTTTTGTGACAATATATGGATGTTTTTTGTCTGTGAAATCTGTATGTGAAGACTAGAACTAGTAAGGTCAAAGGTCAACGAAATGCAAGAGTTATTGGGGAACAGTTGCTCAGCACTATTTATAGAAATATTAGCACTGTTGTGAATTCTGATGATGACAGCTCCCGAGTTTTTAATTTTTATTTCTATGTTTTCTTCTCACCCATCTTCGCAGGAAATGTTCATTGCATCATTGGAGCATATTTATAATTTCTTTGTCGATTTTATGTGTCTTTGAATCAATATTTGCATGTTGTGGCGGTCTGTTTTGGGGGTTAGTGGTTTATTTTTCCATGTATGATGTGAATGCGTACAAATCTGAGTCAAGTGTAGAAATAAAAATTGTACAATTCTGAAAACAGGCATTTTGGTCAATATACCTCCTGGCTCGATACTGTAGGTCTGTTGCTGGATGCATGCCTGGTTGATGCTCTGTTTATCCCGGCCTCAGTTTAAAAAAAAAGAAGCAGATTTTACAGAAACGTTGGCTTTAATTTTTACAAAGCTTTGTGTTTATTTTGTTTCGTCTGATAAAGTTGGGCTACACTGAAGCACACAGCAGGTTAGTGACTGTTTTAGTGCTTAAAATGAGAATTCTTTTCACCTTGAATGTTTGGACTGATTAAATCATCTTCCTGCATCATGTGAGCCAGCAGAACAGGACCTGGCTCTGGTTTTACTCAGACATGTTCCCATCTGTTTTAAGACTCCTTCTCAGAGGGCCTGAGCTCAAGTCGAATCAATCGCCAACATCTCTTTGAACCTTGAAGTGTTTTCTATGAGAATTATCGCGGCACTTAACCAGCTGAGATTTACTACTCACCAAAAATCAATCCTGCTATCACTTTGACCAAAATTCAAATAATATCCGTAATGCATTTGATCTATTTCACTGAAGCTCCTGAGTAAAGGGAGTGAGAAATAAAAGCTTAAAATGTGCATATACAACGATTATTTTTCATAAATTGTTAAAAGAGTGAAGTACAGTATATGGAATATTTTAATGTGCTGTGCCAACAAACATTTGCCCATTTAGTGCAGATTTTTCTGTTGTTGCACTCCACAAACACTCCACAAACACACTTTTACAGTGATGGTTACACAAACCGTCCAGGTTCCTAAAACTGAAAGTAATGTTATAAAGGTTTAAAAAGGAACTGAGATATTTATAATAAGTCAATCAGATAAAAATGCCATTAATAAATGACTTTGTTAAACCTGTAAAAAACTGTTTGCTTAACAACATTACAGCTTTTATTTTTAATTGATCCGGTATTCATGGTTGTGCATATGTAACATGTTGAGTGGCATGTAAAGAATGGACAAAAAATTTAAAAATAAAACAAATTACTTACAATCGATGTACTTTTGGGTTGGATGGAAGTTTTTCTTTTTTTTTTAAAACACTTTTCACTGTTTCAAGAAATAGAAATGTACAGAAATGTAATTGCATGTTTTGCTCATAAAGTTTAAAATATTATTTGTAATTTTTCAATGATCACAAATGCCTCGCAGGTTTTTACGCACTCATTTTATCTCCGCTTCCTCATCAGTTTTTAATAATATGATGTGCAAAGGAGCCTGAATCAATGAGCGATTTGATTTCAACACAGAAAACGGTATTTGGGAGATTTTAAAAAACACAAATTACTTTGTTGCTTTGTACTTTGTTCTACTTCAAGCTCAGAACCAGAACACTGGCCTTCAACGGAGGGTGGAAGTGATCCTCCAATTCAAGCAGCCAAAAAAGGACAAACTGCACACTTTATAACTATCAATTATTTTTATATCACATTTCTGACCTGCAGTTCAGGATAACTTCATGCAGATGCAGCATTTATTTGTCTTTGGCACCCCCTGCAGTCTAGAATACGCAACGACACATTCTCTCTTAAAAAAGTTAAATGAAAAACAATTTTTTTAAAAAATATTTGAGTCTCTGAAGGATCATAAAATTTACGATTTTAGAGATAAAATTGTGTTTTTCTGCCTACTTCAATAACTTACAAATTTAACAACTGATAAAATCACTGAGTCAGAGTGTTGTGAGGCTAAAAACAAATAAAATAGGAATATGAATCATTTAATGCTTAGTATTTTTTCTGTGACACTTCAATTTATGTATAGGTAACAGAAATTTGAGACTTTAAGCCTTTGTATTTATACACCTTAAACATTACATTGCACCTCATACGCACTAAAAGCCTTTAAAAGGTGTGAAGACACCTCGGGATTCAAATGCTACTTTTTGTATCAAGTGAGTTGAAGTACATTAGGTCCATCTTTGACGTTCATGCCGGTGTACATTCTCAGTCAAACAAAACAAAAAATGTAGTTTCAACTAGAGAACTGTCATTTTTAATGATTTTACCCTTTTATTGACTAACTGATGACTCAAGTTAACTAAATATGGACCTTTGTTTTCCCTTCAAGAAAGGCTCCAAAAGCAAACGCTGGTAAAATGTAGGAGCTGCACGATGGTCCCCCATTCATCAGTAATACTGTATAGCTGCAAGTATTTAGCAGCAGAGCATGTTGTGTAGAAATATGCATCCTGCTCTGGATCAGTGGTACAAACTATAATCAGTGACTAAACAAATCTCATTGACATGCTGTTAGAAATAAAACAAGAAAATTGTATTTCTACAATTTGTTAGTATTTATTTATACAGCGTGAATGCTCATTGTTGAAGAACTGGTTGAAAAACAGCTGAAATGAGCTAAAACATGCTGAAATGACACTGAAATGGAAGAACAAGCCTAGGTAGCAGAAGAAAGCAGAACAAAACACATATTTGCTGGAATTTAGCACAAAAATGTATAATTAGCTAAAAAAAAAGAGGGCTGAAATAGCAAAAAGTGGAGAGAGGACAACTGTGCCCAATTAGGCTGAAAAAAGTGGAACTGAGTACAAAAACGTGGAAATGATCTTAAAGCAGTTGGAGAGTAGCTAAAATAGCAGATAAGCTTAACTTTATAGAAGGAAGTGGAGAGCACATATTTGCAGAATTAGGCTGAACATTTTTTAATCTGTGACAAAAATCTGGATTTAGCTGAAAAAAACTGAAAGAAGCATAAAACAGCTAATAGCTGAAATAGCTGAAATAGACTGAACGGAGCATATTAAGCTGAAATAAGCAGAAAGAAGTAGGAAGGGGCACAAAAATGTTGAAGTTAGCAGAGTAAAGCTGAAAGGAGCACAAAACAACTGAAAAACAGCTGAAATGAGCCGAAACTAGCTGATTATTATTATTATTATTTTATTTGAACAAGGAAGTTGAAAGAAGCTGAACCAGAACCAAAATGTGAAAGGACCAGTAAAATGTTGTAAACAGATCAGAAGATTTGAAGGATGTAAAATATGCTCAATTCCTTTTCTACGAGAAAAGAAAGTGGTAAAAAAGGCTAAATATTTCAAAAAGCTAAAGTTTCACCAATACCAAAAGTCATAGAAGGATTGTCCTGAATGAGCCGAATGTTTTGCTGTATGATTTGTTGAAATATCACAAAAATTGTGGAACGAGAAAGTTGCTGAAAAACGTATATGGAATAGAAAGTCGGAATAATAAACATATAATAATTGTGTGAATACTTAATAAGCATTCACACTATATGGTATTGTTGCAAGATGGCAACAAAAAAAGCAAAAAAACTAACTTTTTTCCTAGAAAAGATTTCAGAATATTAGATAGCGATGTAATAAATCCTGTTATTTAAGTGTTTGCAAAGAAAAAGAAGAGCAGCTCTGTAAGTCACAAAAGCAGCAAAGGATGGGTTTACGTGTGTGTTTGCTGCTTTGTTTGTTCTTATTTCATAAATATATTAAAATCCCAACAGAAATCTGCTGTTTTTACATTTCTATGCCTAAAGGTTAAACGTTTTGTGAAGAACCTTATTTCAGGGTATTTGTTCAAATGATTTTATGAAGAGTATAAATCACCTCTTACATGCTTTGAGTGTAGATTCTTTTCCCCATTCATTATTAAATAGGTATTGAATTTAATAAAATAAAGTATAGTAAAAGGTTACCAGGACTGAGTCCTCTGTTTTGTCCTGAGGAGTTTCCCGTTTTGTGTGTTTCTCCGCCTGCTGTGCCTCTGTGTGTCAAAGTGACTGATATTTGTCACAGTCTGAATTATTGAAGGCTTGCTTTTTCATCAAGGTCGAATTAAAACGTCACACACACTCCATCACTTGCGCTCACACAAACTCACACCGCCATTGACTCCCAACAAATTACTTCTGTGGACAACACGGTCGGGACACAGGAGCCAAAATGAAACATATTACTCCTTCAGGGTGTGTGAGTTTGTCTTATATTACTTTTTCATAACTTTATCCACATGCGTTGGAGAGTTAAGGTTAATAGCTGCTCTTTTGGTTGGTTTAGGAAAAGAAACAAGATGTTCTCATTTGAAAAATATACTTTTTAGGATAAGAGTAACAGAAATACCTGAAGTTTTGATTCATTTTGTCTTAAAGAAATTGATCTGTTGTTCTCCAAAACAGATTGTGGCTTTTACCTGAGTTAACCGGGCAGACATGGTGATCAGCAGGACAAGAAGAGCGGATTGTGTACAATAAAATAAAACCATAAACAAGAAATGTGGCTCAAATTTGTGTTTAAATTCAGCTGGGATTGATTCCAGCTCTTTGTTCCTGTAAAACTTCATAATGTGACTAAAAACATGACTAACCATCAGTGCAGACTCTTTTTCTTGGACTGCTTTAAGAAACCAATTTTAGAAGTGCAACTTCATCTTTTTTTTAGGAATTAATATAGATTTTTAGCTTTGCTGATGATGAATCAACCCAACACAGTGATGAAACAAGTGAGCAAAGTGTTGAAATATATTATATTTGACTAAAAACATGACTAACCATCAGTGCGGACTCTTTTTTTTATGCTTTAAGAAACCAATTTTAGAATTGTAACTTCATCCTTTTTAGGAGCTAAAATAGATTTTTAGCTTTGCTGATGAATCAACCCAACACAGTGATGAAACAAGTGAGCAAAGTGTTGAAATATACCATATTTGACTAAAAACTGTTGAAAAATACACTTCTTTTGATTGGTACATATGTAGATTAGAAAAATATTGTTACTGCTTGTTTTTGGCATCTGGTATTATTCCTAATGTAAAACAACAAAACTGGAGTTCATATTTGCTGCAGTCCGTTGATGCAACTCACCGGTCTGTCCTCCGTCACACAATATGTGCTCCGAGGTTCAGAGGAAGGAAAACGTCATATTTGCAACTGTGTCAACAGGAAGTGAAACATCACTGGTGGGTATTACTCAGACTAAAGATTATGTAGACTAACACACTCTGACTTTACCAACTGTTAGCATACTATACCATACCACACTACACCATACCATACCAGCTTTATTTATAGAGCACTTTAAACACCCACAGGACTAATGTGCTGTACAGTCCAGTTAATAAAACATACAGTCAGATAAAAAAAAAGCGATTAAAATAATTAATAGTCAACACTTCAATTGAGGCCAGGGAGAAGAGATGGGTTTTAAGAAGAGATTTAAAAACAGACAGAGAAGAGGCCTGTCTGATGTTCAAGGGAAGGTTGTTCCACAGTTTAGGAGCTGCCACAGCAAAAGCACAGTCTCCTCTGAGCTTACGCTTTGTCTTTGGCACACTCAGGAGCAGCTGATCCCATGACCTGAGGGATCAATTTCTCCTGGAGCTAACGTGAACAAGAAGCTCTTCTCCCCCACCCCACCACCACCACCACCACCACAATCCACTCCCTTCCAGAGGATATCTGTGGACCTGTGTCAGAGCTGAGCTGGCTGACACTGTGCCATCTCTTATCAGGACTATGGAACTTTCTGGCAGTGTCCACGGACAACTCACCACCTTTGTCGGCCTCCTCATGTATAAATGTGTTATGATGTCTTAGTACGTTGCTTTTTATGTGCGAGGTGTTTTTTGCAATGTTCACACTGTGCCCCGGACATGACATAGTGCAATATAAGATATTTTTTAACCTCCCCTCCCCTCCTGTTTCTCTCTTCCTTATCTATTTTTGTCTGTCTGTAACAGGTCTCTCTGGTAAACGAGTCGGTGATTCTCATATTGGGAACTAACCCGTATAAATAAAGGTTGAATGAATCGAGAGGTTGTGCATGGATAAAGCAACTCAGACAGATAGTGTGGGGCAAGTCCATTAAGACCTTTAAAAGCAAATAGAATTATTTTTAAATGAATGTTTTAGCAGGGAGGCTAAAACAGGGGAAATGTCAAATTTACGCGTGCTAGTTGAAAGCCGTGAAGAATCATTTTGTACCCTCGAAAGTGAGCAATACATGAATCACTGATTCCTATATAGAATGTGTTACAGTACTGTAATCTGGCCAAGTGGTCACAGAGGTGTGAACTGCTTGTTTGAAATGCTGCTGAGAAAGAATCAGCTTTACTTTACCAGCTGCCTCTGATGGACAAAACTAGTTTTAACAACAGCTCTGACGTGGTTTTGTAATTTTAGTCCAGCACTGACTTTGACCCTACTAGGTTTGTAATATTTGGCCTGATATACTGGGTCAAGGAACCAACATCTACACTGGGAGTCTCAGGAGCTTCCAAAGACCATCACCTCAGTCTTTTCCTCACTGAACTTTAAGAAGTTCAGCCATCCAGGTTTATACGTCCTCCAGACATGAAAACAGAGGCCCCAGAGAGTTCTTTAGCAGTGATTGGTGTATCATTCCCGTAACAATGAAGGAAATCGCATATTTTCTAATAATAGAGCCAAGAGTTACTTAAGTTTTATGACTTGGTGAAGTACAACATTTTGTTGGTAATGTATAGAGCTCAAAAAAAAAAATTCCTCTAGATGTTCAAGTAAATTTTGTAAAAAGAACGAGCTGTTACAACCTGAAAGGAATGAAGATTTTTGCTAAGTCAAAATACAGAACTAGTTTGAGAGGACGGTCTATATTAATACAAGGTGTTGACTTGTGGAATAGTTTAGCAAATGAAATTAAAACTGCTAAATCACTTATAGTTTAAAAAAAATTAAAGCTAATATGTTATTTAAATACTAAATACAGGGGGTCCCCGACTTACGAGCGAGTTCCGTTCCTCCGACTATCTCGTAAGACGAAATCTCGTACGTCGGAACACGAAACACGTGTTCTCGTAAGTCCGGATTTTCGGTCGTAAGTCGGAAAATTTATGCTAGCGCTACTACGAACACTCGTTTTTCATCACAAACGTTCATACTAGTTCATAAACATGCTCAGAAACTTGTTTCCAAACGGTTAGCTAACACACTTTCATCTAAAAACACATAAAAGTGCTGTATTTTCTGTATGTTCTTTACAAATTTACTGTTCGTTAGTGAGCTCGTAAGTCCGGAACCTCGTGTAAGAGCGCTCGTAAGTCGCGGACCCCCTGTATTCAAATTGTCAAATTGTACTAAAATTTAAATGTGTATTCAAATTGTGTAAATTGCTTAAACATTTGTATTCTTGGTTGAGTTGTTTTTATTGATCTCGCTTTTTTTGTTGTTGTTTTGGAAAAAAGGGGCAGGCAAAATAAGATTTTTTTCTTCTCCCTGTCTCCTTTCATTTTATTTTTTTCCCCTTTTATTGAAATAATATGTAAAAAAGTTTTTTCTTTATAAAATGTAAAATGAAAAAATAAAAATAAATAAATAAGAGGGAGCAGGTACAGTGTGAAAAGGAGGGAGCCTAAGACTGAGCCCTGTGGAACCCCGCACATGAGAGGAGTAGAGGAGGACACGTGGTCACTGGAAGACACAGATAGTACGCTCAGCTAAGTAGGACCTAAACCAGTCCAGTGCTGTATTACTGACACCCACCCCCACCCCACACACACACACACACACACACACACACACACACACACACACACATACACACACACACACACACACACACACACACACATACACACACACACACACACACACACATGCACGCACACACACACACACGACACACACACAAACAAACCCTGACAAAGTAAAATATTATGGTCCACTGTGTCAAAATCTTGCGATAAATCCAAAAGCATGAGGACAACACTGTCATGTAGCATAGCATAGCAGCATTTTCAATAGCAGTGCACATCCACCACTTACATACAACTGGACCACACAACATAACACATGCACTGTGTACAAATTTAGATAGGTGTGAACATACCGTAAAGATGGAATACTTTTGTAGAAATTAGTTCCAGTGTATTTTGAACTAATTCACAGAATGCAAAGTGCACTATAAGATAATAAACTTTAAAATATAAAATGAAGGTTTTGTTTACCAAAAATTGTACATCTTATAAAATGTCTCTGCAAAAGGAATATACCATATTTTTCAGACTAAAAAGGTGCATTTAAAATCCTTTAATTTTCTAAAAAATCGACAGTGAGCCTTATAATCCGATGATCTTTATGTAATAATTGTGGTTGTGCTCACTGGCCTCAAACTGATTTTATGTGGTACATGGTGCTCAAAAATCTGTCAAAATGAACTTGTTTCACTTAATGCACCTTAAAGTCCAAAAAATATGGTACAAATTTTTATGAATGCAACTTTACCCTAAAAGAAAAGTTTCAGAACTTTCTTTTTTTTTCTAAACTCCAGTGCATGAAAAACCTTCACATGCAATTTTTTAAAATTATTCTCATGTTGCCCTACTCGTCTTGTTTTGGGGCTTTTCATTTCCTCTTTGCACTGGCTTCTCTTCTTCACACAGGAAGTATCTGGTCTGCCCTGCCCCAGCTGCTCATCTCTCAGTTTTATTTTTTCCACAAACAAAGCGTGAGCAGCTCCTCACCCTCGAACACACAAACACACCAAAGTTCTTCTACAAGAACTCATCTACATCTTCTCCACGTTTTCCTGCAGCATCCCTCAGCTGATCCATTTCCCAACATGAGTTTACGAAAACTGAGTGAGTATCATCAAATGGGTTTGCGTGTGTGTGGATCTGTGAGTGTATGCTGCTACAACTTTCTGAGTTACACTTTATAGATGTTGCCACATCACTTAATGTCCCAATGTTATGGTGGCCAAGACAAAATGCTGAATCATTTTTAAGAACTGGCCTTTTCACCAAAGAATGAACAGTGGTGCACAAAGACATGCTAGTGGTTGCAAAAGAGCAGATTGAAGAAAAGCCCCTTGGTGAGTCCTGAAATGACACATAGATCGTCAAACAGAACCAACCCACACTGGAATGCACATAAATGCAAATTTTTTTGGGTTGTCTGCTTTAACTTTAGCATTGAATAGACCTTTATTGTCATTGCATTTAAATACAATGAAATTTGGGTTCGTTTCTCAGAGCAAAAAAAATTTTTTTCACTTATTCAGTCTTACAGTTTTTGTTAAGTTCAGTAATGGCTGGTGGGAAAAAAAAAACTTTTAAATCAGTTTGTTTTTGTCTTGATTGATCTGAACCTTTTCCCTGAAGGTAACAGTTCAAACAGATCATGTCCAGGGTGAGACGTGTCCTTTAAGATGTTGCGGGCTTTTCCTATGCAGCGGGAACTGTGTAGATCTTCTAGTGAGAGAAAAGGGCAGCCCATGATATCTGGGCTGTGTTGATAACTCTCTGGAGCTCTCTGAGCCACCGTGCAGCTGATACCACACAGTGATGCAGTATGTTAAGATGCTCTCTATGGAACATCGGTAGAAAGACACCAGCAGTCTCAGGGTGATGTTCCTCCTGAGCACTCTCAGGAAATGCAGTCTTTGCTGGGCCTTTTTCAGTAACTCGTGCTCCAGGTCAGATTCCCCTCAAATGGACTCCCAGGAAATGGTAGTCAGTTACTTGCTCTATACTGTCTCCTAGAGATGCACGATATTGGATTTTTGGCCGATATTCGATATGCCGATATGTTAAAACTTATTCGGCCGATACCGATATTTTATGTACGTTCTTTTGTCAGACCATATCCCTCTTATTTAGGCTTATTTGCTACAAAAATTGTGCAACAGCTGTAAGAGCTGGTGACATATATTCAGTAACATCCATATGATATGCATAACACTTTACCTTATATTAAATAAAAAACGTTAAATGTTATTAGCATTAGTCACCTGCAATGCTCTCTCACTTGTGGAGGCTTGTCCCAGGTTCCTAGCTGCAGTGTGGGATCCTCTGCACTTCTGTGCATGAAGGACAGCCTTTTTACGTTCAATGTTTTTGTGCTGTAAGGCTTTTCATGCTAACGGGGCTAACACGATGTTCAAATGTCTGTGGTAAAACTCACACAACAAGACGTGCTATCGGCTAATAGCTTCTCAACATCGTCGGAAATGACGGTTGTAACTCGGGTAACATTACGTCAGAAAAATATCTCAGACTGCAAACGATGTAGCGAGGCTCATCATAGTCCACAAATCTTCAGAATCCAACATCCTCACTAACAAAAAATAAAACTTCCACACCATCATTTTGAATTTTCCTCTCCGCCATGAGATCGGGTGACGTCATCGTGTTGCGTTGCCGCAGGAACGTCATCACATAGTGTTGCAGCTGCAGCAAAAACAGCACCTTTTATATCGGTGAGTTATTTTAATGGAATGGCCGATGTCCGATATTGAAAATTAATGTTAATATCGGCCGATACAATACCAAGCCGATAATATCGTGCATCCCTACTGTCTCCACTTATAATCACGTGTGGGACCGCCATTTTCTTTTTCCTGAAGTCGATAATCATCTCCTTAGTCTTTGAGGTGTTGAGGAGCAGATTGTTCCCCCTGCACCCACACACTCTGTTTTATGCATTGATAACCACTCTTACCTTTTCTCAAACTGGCCCCTCCTTTTCTTTCCCACTTGCTCTTGATGAAGGCGGACACTTTTCTCTCCTGCTTCTGCTCTTTGTCCTGTGAACTTTATCGGAGAGTCTCTTTACATATCTTCCAAATTGTAAATTATGAATCTGGTCAACTGGTCTCAAAACGTAATTGATATAATTTTCTTGACCAGAAGGTAGGGTGAAAGAGAGCCCTCTTGCCCTGATGGGACACTTGCAGCTGGATAAACGATGGATTCCTGGGGGCAGTGGAAGGTTGTGCATCTGGCAGTATTGTCCATTTAGGATGTAGAAAATGCGTACATAAACTAATTTATGATAACAGGGTTTCTGTTTTTTGGAGTTGGTGGTTATATCGGCAGTTGGTGGCATATCGACACATATAAAAAATGTTGTCAGCTGTTCTGGCCATTGTAAGGCTGCCGAGCTTGTGTGATGTAATGTGGCATGTGGTGAGCACTCAGACTCAAATGCTATATGAGATGAGTCGTAAGCTGGATGCACTTTCTGAGAATCGCAGGCCACTTGCGGCTCCTGGGACTCACTAGCTGTGTTTCCATCCATTTTCATTTCGATTTTTGAGCTAATTTTTGAAATCTCGCAAATATGTAAATACAAATTAATGCGAAGCAGAAGTGTTTCCATCTGCTGGCTTGAAGCGCATCTACCAAGCCACGCACAGCGTCATTACGTCAGACGTCAGCGTCATTACGTCAGACGTCAGCACTGCGCATGTCTACAGTAAACAGGAAGTAGCGGTTGAAAACAGAACCCGGCCACACATCTCGTCAAAATGGAGAGAATATTTCAGGTACGTGTTGCTATCGGGCAAGTTGTATTTATTCTGTCATGCCAACTAGTTTTAGCGATGTTACATGTTGTCCGGAGCGGAAACAGCTGATCAGTCACGTGACGTGAATGTTCGCTTCGGCAGCACGAGTCGGCAAATGTGTTTCCATCTGTCGTTTTGCGCATCTGCTCGGTTTCGAAGATCCCAAAAACCACCTCAAGCGAGCGTATCTACTTTTTGGCGAATTTCAGGAAGTAACCTCGCATTTTGCCGTTTCCATTAAGCTTTTCTGCTGCGATACTTCAAAATGCGCACCTAGAAACCTTGATGGAAACACGGCTACTGGCAGGAAGGAATCGACCTTGGAGAAGCTACAAGCTTGGCCTGGCGATGTTGACCACAAAATGTGGCTGTTTGGAGTCGCCATTAAGACATACCAGTAGAACTATAAGGCAGACAGAAATCAAGCAAAGTTGGCCTGACCCAAAATAACTTGTTATCTGAATCTGGCTCCCCAGTGTCAGCCTTGAATTGGCCAACTATCCCAAACTTTCCAGGATGTTATGTAAACAAGAAGCTCTGCTCCCCCCTAACCTATACCCACTCCCTTCCCGAGGACATCTGCAGACCTGTGTCAGAGCTGAACCGACTGACAGACACGGCACCATTTTTTATCGGGACTATGGAACTATCTGGCAGTGTCCACGGACAAACTCACCGCCTTTGTCGGCCTTTGTCATGCATATGTATTATAATGTAATCAATGTGTTGCTATTTCTGTGCTGAGTTTTTTTATCTACTTACTCACTGTCTCCCATCTAAGACACAGTGTAAGATATGATTTTTTTTATGCCTCCTCTTCCTTTGTGTTTCTCTTTTCCTTATCTAAACGAAAATGGCAGTGCCTCCCATGGGGCTGTAGCCTCAGACACCTCCGTCTCCCCATGTCTGTTTGTTTGTGTTATACTTGGATGGGTTGCATTGAAATGTAATTTTGTTGTGCTTCGGTGCAATGACAATAAAGCTGATTCTGATTCTGATTCCTCAAGGTTTCAGTTGGTTTGGTGGCCTCACCAATATTTCTTTTCGCCGCTCCACTGACAAATCGGACTCCAAGTCCTCCAAGTCGAAGACCGGCTCAGGAGGTGACAGTGAAGGCGTTGCCTCAGCCAAACTGAACCCACTAGTTGAGGCGACATTGGACGACATGGAGGTCACGCGTCCTCGCACGGCCAGCTACGTCCGCTCCAGTCAGGACTTCACACATATGGGAACGCTGCCTCGGCTGCTGGCTCGGAAGAAAGACAAAAGTATTAAAGGTAAAAAACAGCAAGATCAGGTTTTAGAAAGATTTATGAGAACAATTGTTGGCCTTTTATCAGCTGTGGAAGGATTTTACCCTCAACTGTTATTTTGCTGCTTTTCCCCATCACTTTATTATCCCATCTTTCCCCAGGAGCCTCCAGCACAAATAAAAAAATTAAAGATAACATCAGCAGAAGTTCAACCCAGAAACCTGCTGGAGAGCAGAGTTACGAGGCCCCAAAACAAACTGCATCTAAAATGGTTGAACCTGAAACAGCAGGTACATCTGAGCTCAGCCACGCTCCTTCAGCTGATCCCAGAACCCAGAGTGAGCCCACAGGTGAGCGCACAACCACTGATGACGTCAGTGCTGCAGGTAAACATGTGGGGTCCTCTGGTGGCTCAAGTGAGGAATTTCAGTCAGATGGATGTGAAGCCTTGAACGAGATCCCGTCAGCTCAGGAGGGAGATGATGCTCATCAAGATGGTGAGCCAGGAACACTTTCAGAACCCAAACAGGAAGCAGAGAACAACAAGCCAAAAGATGGAGTCGGAAACTCTGACAAGTGAGCCTTTGTCTTTAATATTTTGAAGTCAATTTTCATTTGTGATTAAAGTGAATGATTGGGGATTTAAAAAATATATTTTTAGTTTAAAAACATACTGCTTAATTTAGTTTTTCTAAGTAAACCCAATTTATTTAATAATAACACGTAAAATTGAGTTATTTCAGTCATTTCTAATGACTGATTGTCACAATACACTTTGCCCTTACATTCACTAGTACAGTCTGGTATATTAGATGTACAGTAGTACCAAATTGTTTAAATTTATATTATCCATTGACTCAATCATTAATAAAATTATTGCTCATTCAACTTATTACTTTCCTTTAATTAATATGTTTGTTTTATGAGGTCATTGGGGTGAATGTGCATTTCTATTTGCACCATTTTTTATAGATCAAGAATAATTTTTCGGTTGAAGATTTAGTTGTTCAACAAAATAAGCTTTGCTGAGGCTTTTATAGTAGTATTTGAGGTATTATAAAGCAATAAAGCAACTGATCGATAAACGGACAAGCCCATTGAGGAAAAAAAGTTATATAAAGTACTGCAGCACTTAAAGCATAAAAGAATACATGTATTAACTTCTCAAACTGTGTGGTAAGGAAGTCCACCATCTGCACAAACACCAGGAAGTGCTGTTCTGCAGGTTCCAGTGTGCAAATATGGAAAATTATTTTGTCCTGACTTTGCTGTGGACAGGATTTGTCTCAGACGATGGGTGTAAAGTGAGAAGATGACTGCATCCATTGCTCCACTTTTAAAGGCAGCAGCGACATTGATTTCTTCTATTGATCAAATGCTGCTGGAAAGAAGCCGCTCGGCTGCGGCTCGGATGATTTCTCATTTAGCATTGATTTGTTCTTATACACTGAAGACCAAAGGAAATTAGCTTTCTGCGCTGTTATTGTGTGTACTTCTTATATGAGCAGCTGATGTATTAATAACACCAGAAGTTGGGGAGTTTAGGGGAGAAATGCAACCCCCTTTGTGCCCACTGCCACTTCAGCCAAGCAGATTGTACTTCTTCGCTGTTTTTCCCATGAGATGGACCCCATGCATATAGGTGCAGTGTGTGTATCTCGTTACTTGCACATAAAGTCAATTGCCCTCATGCACGAACCGTTCGTACGCACAGATTTGTTCTTATACTGTTCGTACGAGTGATTTAGGATCATTTGTGGCATCCAACAATGTTTTCGTATCCTAAGATTTTTTTCAGATACGAACAAAATTTACGAGTGGTCCGGACCTGTCGTATATTTTAGGAGCGTCAGTCTGCTGTCATCCAGACGGGATTTCTCCACTAATAACTACATATTTCGTTATTTAGAAAATATTTTGAGTTTAAAAAAGTCACGCACCACAATTGTTTTTGACAATAGGTTATTCTGTTTGAACTAGAATTATAATTTTAAGTTTAATTTGTCTGGTGTGTCGCGCAGGCTTCATGAGTCGTGCGCTCCCCTTGGTCATCAAAGCCGCTCCTCATATTAACACCCAGGTACATAAAATCCCCATACACCGCCACAGAACAAGTACGAATTAAGACTGATTTTCATGCTATTGCTGGACTGCTGTGCAAACACCATCGGAGCAATAGATTTTTATATCTGATTCGAAATATAACCTGCAGAATGTGGTTGCGCGATGACCAGGAGGAGCGCGCATGAGAAAAGCTGCTGACCCAACACGTCCTCATGCGCTGCTCCACCGTGCGTCCATCCCCCTCTCAGTCAGCCACACATAAAAAAGAAGTGCCCAAAGTACCGATCTGTTCCGAGCCGAGTGGAACCTGCGCGTGTGTGCCACCCCCACCTCCTCTTCCCCCCTCCTCCGCCTCCATCACCTGCCCTCAGCTCCGTGCGCCGCGTTGTGCAGGCGATGGAGCCGTGAGCCGCGCGCACTGAAGAACCGAGCTGCTATGGAGGAGAAGCGCGTGGGGGGGGGGCAGGCGTCTAGACCAGTGAGACCAGCAGACCCACCAGTCTGGACCACTTTCTGCGACACACGTGCACTCTGAGTCCAGGAACAGGGGTTTTTGTTTCCAACATCGCACAGAAAGGATGCGGGGCTTTGTGCTGCAAAACATGTTGGCACGCGTCTTGCGCAGCGTGGCATTTATTGACCATCCATCTCAGACTATTCCTTGACCACTCCTGTCTGTGCTGCGGCGATGTTTGAAGCCATTTTCAGATCAAACCATTTATTCTTGATTTCTGATACTGGACGACCCACGGGAGACAAAAGATATGCACTACAATATTAATATGAAGTTAACTTTCGAGACATTTTAATGCTTCTGTTCAAAACCACATCCGACACTTGCGGGGGGGGTGGGGGGTAGCGGTGCCACTCTTCTGAATAAGTGAAACTATAATGTAACACAGTAAAATTAAAGATATTTGACCATCCGACACTTGCGGGGGGGGTGGGGGGTAGCCGCGCCACTGAGAGCAGAACTCCGAACGCGTGAAGTTCCTCCTTTTACTTCATGTGTTTGAATGAATGGACACTTCCTGCTGTCAGAAGGCAGGAAACGTGGCCTTATATGGTGTTTTGAGGGGTGGGAATTATGTAAATAACCTTCCGCGTGCACGAGCAGGTGAATAGAACAGGTGGGATTCATCATTATTTACACAGCTCATATACACACGTTTCCTGTGGATAGAAGCCTTTGTTGGATCTGACGTGGCATGTTCGTACGAACACTTCGTACGAACAAAAGTAGGAGAAATTTAGGATAAGGATACGAACATTTTCGTGCATGAGGACCGTAGTTTTGTTGGCATGAGAGGGTTTCCATGCGTGAGTGTGGAGTATCAGCTCGTTCAGCTCGGAGATCGTGGGAAATAAAGCTCTGAACTCCTGGTTCTG